>OZ023168.1:24061023-24236023 GCA_963678695.2 Diplodus puntazzo | reverse complement strand
CTGAAGTCAACAACCTTGAAAGTTTTGCTGAAAGTAAACAGACAGCAGGATGGATGAGAACAACTTTCCGAGACTTTCTATTGGATTAAATGTTGCGTTTTGAACAGGCGGCTCAGCGAGGCACGTACGAAACCTAATATCTAAAGTGAAAAGCACATTTAAAAAGAAGGCATCGCTTGCACATTTGTTGTGGTGGATTTTGTAGATGAAGATGCAAAGAGCGCGGTATTAAATTGCACGCAAATAATGTACGATTAAGTTTTAATTAGATATTTTTTAATGAAAGGCAATTTTGAGCTGTTGAAATTAAAACCGGAGGCAGTTTTTTCACATTTACACTTTGTTGTCTCTTAATTGCAGACAGACACAGCAGTAAAATTTAAGATTTTAACTTATTTTCATAAAGATTTTTTTAAAAAGCTGAATGAAAAAACTCATTAGCTCAATTCTGTCTTATTTTCTCGTGTTTACTCACAATAACCTACGCACATTTGAGTCATTTGCATGAGCCAACATGATGATTATTTTTCTGCTCAGTGGTCCTGAGAAGCTTCCTTTAGACATCAGTTTGTTGTCTTGGCACAATACATTATTTTTACTCTCAATATGAATCATATGTGATGACAGCAGTACAGTGTGTGTGTGTAAGGTCCTCAAAAACTTTATTGTGACTTTTTTACAGCCAACTCGTACAGATTTCTAATGCAACTATATTGATTTCTTTATGCAGTTTGTAAGTCAGCAGGGTTTCTCATAAACTTCTGATCAGACTTTTATTTTGAAAGTGATCTGGAGCTCAAATTTCAGCCATCAGTTAAACATGAAATACTAGCAAAAGCTTTGAAAAGACACGGGACAGCGACTTGATTACAAATCCTATTAGCACATTTGTGTAAATCTCACTCCTCAGCAGATTTCAAGATTTTGTTATGTTTTGTTTATTTATTTATGTTGGCAAGAGAGTTCAGTGACAAAATATAGTTGCATTCCCATTTACACATTGTGTGCACATTTAATACATGTTTTGGCTGAGGTAGAAAAGTTTATGTATCGATAAAAGCAGAATGCGAAAAAGTGCAACAGACTCAACCTCTTGCCATTTTGTATTAATTGTGGAGGTGAAGTTAAAATTCCTCTGTATATTACTGACCATACTTCACCAACACAGAGGAAATGTGGTGATAATAGTCCTGTGTGAATTGGCATCGCTGTGATTTGGGGTCATATCTTCTTTATCTGCTGCTGTCTGAAGTGAGACAATTTGATTGCGGTTCATAATATGTTGAGCAGTTTAACAGCTGTGCTGTGAGATCGGCTTAATTAATGGTTAAAATGAGTGATGACAGAGAAAGTTAGGAGCAGCGAAAGGTCGTTACATTAAATGTGGCCACAAAGCATCTGTTACTTGATCTGAAGGGACTGCAAATGTGTATTAAAGCTTGTAACACATTCAGAGAGTGGACAAAACAATGAAACACTGATGAAGGGTGGTGATTTCTAAATCACACACAGAGATCCCCTGGAAAAAAAAACTTGTGACCTGCACATGTGGCTTTAAACTGCTGTCACTGTAGTGGAGAGAAGAAAAATTACTGCAGATGAAAACAACTCAAATGGGCAATGACCAAAACTGCTGAAGCATTTCAGCAGTTTAGATACCATGTGATACCAACAGCGTTATACTATTGGCTCATAAACCTTATTTTCTCTTTGGTTGAGCTTCTCTGCGATGGCTGTAATAAAGACAGCCCCTTTGTAAATCATTAAAAAGCAATACACACAACATATACCATTGGGGAAAGTAGCAGAGGCACAACATCACACACCAAATCAATATATGCAATGAGTGAGGTAGTTTTCTGGTCAGGATCTGCCAATTTGGCCAAGACAGTGATCATTTAAACACATTCTGAGTTGGTAATCAAAAAACAAGGTGAGGGTGGATGAGAATAACTCCAGAATACGGGATCCTGCTCACTACACAAGCTGAGGAAACACAGACTGATGTTATATCATCATATCACATAGAGATTAGTACAAGGATTTGTCCTGTCCAGCACCGCATGTAAGAAACATTTTCAGTTGTGCAGAATTAAATAAACTCTTTGCGCTATTCAGTGTCATGAATGGTGTAAAGAGTCAAGATGTCATCTCAAGTTAGAGGAGTTTTTAGCGTCGGGAGAGGTTTGTGCACTCGCAGCGCCTTCTGCTTCCATGTGGTGAGAACTCCTCCCCTGCACTGCAGCGTACAGACAGATACAGGGAGAGAGACACGCAGCAACAGACTGAGAAAATAAGAGATGAAACAGAAGTGAGAGCGAGCTAGAAGCATCCGCCCACTGCCATGCTGTCGTTCATCCGGCGGAGGACGAAACTCAGCCCATCTGCTCCGCTGCGAGCGCCGCGCAAAAAAACTGCTGCATCTTCACCTAAAATGTGGAGCCAAAAGCCGAACATCACTGGAGATACTTACGCACATTTCAAAAAGAGTCTGGCTGTAAGAAGCTGCAAGTCGCATCAAAACATCATGCATGCATTTGAAGAAACAGTGTTTGGATCCCATCTGATCCGGAGCTTTGAATAGTTACCTTATCCTCAGCTAAGCATGTATGTGGGTTTGCATTTACGCTACAGCAACTCCTCTGTATGCATGTATATTTAAGGTAGAGAAAGGTAAAAGACAAAAGGTGTCAAATATTTGGAGGCTTGCGGCACCATTAGTACCTCTTGTGTGTGTGTGTTTTTCTTTCTGCAGGGTTGTGTTTTCAGTGTTTTGTTGTCTGCTGCTTCTCTGACCTCAATCCTTCGGCTGTGGCCCCCCCAAGTCAAATTATAAATCCTCCACTGAAATGCGCGTTGCATAACGAGCGAAGCTGAAGGCGCATCTTGACTTTGAAGCTCCCTCAGCCGAAATTCAATGCTCGTACTGTCACTTACGCTCTCTGGCGGGGATGAAAGCGTCAAGGTGAAGCGTGCTGGTGGTCCCTGTACAGGCTGCCCAGAGAACAAACACTAAGCAATAGATACGAAGAGACACCAGAACACTCCTGCATCCTTTTTGTTTACACGAGAAGAGATATCACATTATTTTTGAGTTTATTTGTTTTTGAGGTCATTATGGAAGTCACAGTTTCAGGGTTTATAGGAAGCGTTTAAGCAAGACAATCATGCAAAAACAACAATGTGCATTTTCTGGTGAATTTCTAACCATGATGAGAAAAGTTCCTGTGCAGAAGTGAGATAATCTGCTATAAAGTTTTAAAATTACTAACTGTCCAATAACTCTCTTTTTAGTAAACTCTGCGTACACAAACAATATTTTTAATGCTCGTGTTCATGTGTAGAGACCCTGGTGATACTATGAGCAAGTTTCATGTTGTGTCGAGCCTTCGTAGTGTTTTAAAAATAGAGATTTTGATGCTAGCACTAATTTGCCCGTAGCACTCCCATTGAAATGGAGTTTGACCCGAAAACAAAAATATGGTAAATCTTGAAAGTGCCTCTTTCATCGTAATTATGCTTTTACACAAAGGTTTGACTCAGGCACAGTCACAAAAAAAGCCTGGGTTGAATTTTGGCGATAGTTTCAGTTTAAGAACAACAGCATCTAATTTGAGTACACAGAAGTCAGGGAGTCAAGAGAAGTTGAAGGTTTCTTTTCATCACTAGGTTTCACGTACCCAACTTCAAGGCAGCAAAGTCAACACAACCTTTTTTTATTATCCACGATTTACTGTTAATTGTTTGCTGATGAAGCTTGGGAAGCCAAATTGTTCCCCAACAGCTGATTGTAACGAATGAAGGTGATATGTCCGTCTCAGACATCTGTAAAACTGTTGACAGGGCATCTCAAAGTGTAGAAAATATCAATTATGACTCTTTATTTTCTGTGTTTTTGGTCATGGAGGTTTTAGATTTGCAAAACGTAAAGTTGCTGTGACAGTTTCTTTTGTTTAATAAAGTCTAAAATAGCTTTATATTCCAATGCTAATCACTGTCATAGTGTGTTTTCAGTAACTTGCGCTCATGCAGTAAAAAAAAAAAAAAAAGAAAGGAAAAAAAAAAATTTTCTGGTATTCCGGTCCAATTTATCCAATCAGGACAGAGAACTCCATAAAGAGGCGGTCCTGTCCTGTTATCTGTGTGTCTGGCGATTACTGCGACACGTTCATGTGGTGATGTAAATAGAGAAGAGCGAGGGGATTGCTGACTGTGAAAAGGACGGAAAGTGAGCTAAAAATTAAATCAATGGGCCAAGAGGGAACACATGGATGGAGCAAACAGGAGTGGACTGAATAACCAGGAAGTAAACCCAGAAGCTAGAAAGCTTTTTTGACGTTTGGTATCTAGGTTCGGTTATTTGATCTATTGGTTCTTGGTGATTATGTGAATCATGTAGTGACCGTGACCCCCGTACCGTCACAGCTGTAGTTACTTCCTATTTGCTGAACAGTTTGTAGCTCAGACTGCCCTCAAGTGGGGAAACAAAAAGATTATTGTAACATAGTTAATCGAAAATAAGGTTACGTTAGTCTTGAAGGTTGAAGCTACTTTAAAATCAGAGGTTTTATTTAAAAGACATTAAATGAAGCAAGGTACAGCTTAAAATATCTTCTAATCAGTGCTGTAATTATCCTAATGAGCTCACTTTAATTAGCTCATCAGAATAACTGGCTAGTTTTATTTATCAGTGACGTTCAGCAGCTCTGCACACTGTCGCTTCCTGTGTGTGTTATGTTCCTATAGTTTTATTAATCCATAATCAAGATGTTTGTTACTTCCTATTCTAAATCATTCCATGTCTTTAGAGGGTTCTCTCTCTTTCCTCACCCTCTACTCTTCTTCTCTTTTGCTGATTTCATCCTTTACCTTCCCTCCATCGCTCGCTCTCTCACGCCGAGGTGTGTCTGTGCTGCCCCCTGGTGTTTTTAACGTCTTATTGCAGATAGTTGATCAGCTTGTGTGGTTGCACGAGGGAGGAGGGGGCTGCGTGTGTGGGAAGCAGATGGATGATTGTTTGACTTTGTTTACAGATCGATAAAGATCATTTCAATCTGGCAACACACAGACATACATTCACATTAAAAACCTAAACAAACTGTTGTAGTTTTCTCTGTTCAATAACTGTTTTAAATTGAACCAAGGACGCCTAAAACTTGATAACAGTCTTGTTTGTTGTTGTTTTGTAGGTGAAGAGTGTTTTCAACATGACGGCCAAGGAGGGCAGGAAGAGGTCCATCAGCTGTCTGGTCGCCGTGGGAAACGGCAACGGAGTCGCAGGTTCGATCCTCTGAAAATTTAACATAGATCATGACTACAGGAACAAAAGCTAGAAGAGTAACTGAGAAACCTCCCGAGCCTCTGTAGATTTGGAGAAGTTCAGGAAACAGTTTGACAGTTTTCAAACTCTTCAGAAGCGAACGGTGAAATCAAAAAAGAAGAAACTGCTGACGAAATAGAAAGAAATCCACCTCAGCCTCTTATTACAGTCTGTTAAAGTAGCTTTATTTCAAAAGGCATCACATCAAAGACTTCATGCAGTTTTATAATCACTGACACAACATTCGCATTTTGGTTTTAATTGAAAACATCTCTTATAAATGACACCATGAGCTGTGTCTTCTCGGAGCTCAAAGTTCCTCTCTTCACTCTCTGAGCTGATTTAAATCCGACTCCTCTCCCTCCACTAGGCTTCGCGTTGGGTAAAGCAGCAGACAGGAACACGGCTCTGAGGAAGGTACGGTTTTTCTGCTTTTGCAGCATTTTTCTACTGAACCCCAAAATTATCTTTCCTCTAATGCTCCTGGGTTGTCACTGATTAAACCTTCTCACGGTTCATTGGTTCACATTTAGAGACCAACGCAAACACAACTGAACTACAGTGTAGATTAATTAACTGATATTTGTCGTCTGCAATGAAAAAAAAGTCAAGACTAGACAGTTTTTAAATCACATTATATTTGGATCATTGCCACAAGTTTTTTTTTTAATCTAAGAAATATTTGGACCTATTAATACTGATGTTGATTTAATTTTAAAAAAAGATAACTTTCTGTTTGTGTTTCTGTCTTGTTACTGTGATCTGCAGGCCAAGAACAGAGCCATCCACTACTTGTACTACATAGAGCGATACAACAACCACACCAGTAAGTGATTATATTTGTGTTTGTCATCATCGCATCTCCTTCTTTTACTTTTCCTTTTCCTCCTTCGACTGCTCATTCACACCCTTCCGTTTCTTGTTTGCACAGCCACTGCTGCTTTAGTTTTTCTTTTTTAACAAGAACATCCTGAATATTACTAAGAAAAAGAAGAAGCCAGTCTTCTTTGTCACAGTACCAAAAGTTATTGATTTCAGCCCAAACTGACCCAGAAGTGAAGTTATTTAAGCTACAGACTACAACTAACAATTATTTTGATTGTTGATTATTGCTTTAGAGTTTTGCCATAGAATAGGAAAGAAACCAGATAATGTACACATTTATGAAGCTGCTAATTTGACCTCTTTGTTTCTTAAAACATTACAAAAACCGATGAATTGGCTGTAAAAATAGTTGATGATTAATGGAAATGAGTAATTGTTGCTGCCGACTGGAGCTGTCATGACATCAGCTCTTTAAACACACAATTGATGCTGCCAAAACCATTTGTAATGACAATATTATTGCTTATTGATGATTAATAATGATAATAATAATAATACTGCCATCAGTTTGTTTTCTTTTTCTTCCCCGAAGACCCAGATATTTTCTTACACAATTGATTGAGGTTCACTCTGATGATTCAACCAGAAAAGGTGTCATGCTGGTCCAACTCCAACTCTGAGTCACATAAAATGAGAAAAATGAATGGGAGGTAACTTCCAGAAGCAGGCGCACCTAAAATAGCGTCTCCCACTTTACGACTCTATTACTTCCACTTCCCCGCCTCCTACCTTTCCCTCCATCTCCTCATACTCGTCCTACATCGTCCCTCTCTTCTCCCCTTTGTCCTGTACTGTCTCCTCATATTAGCTCTTTGTACTCATCTTGAACTCACAATGTTGAAAATTGATTTTTGAAGAAACGAATCAGAGTCAAGAAGCACCAGTCGTACTTTCCTATTGTAAAGCGTCATTTGGCTGCTGCTGCTGCTGCTGGAGAGCAGAGCCAGGAAGATTAATGTGTGTGAGTCATCAGCCTTCACCGCGCCCACCGGAGGAGAAAGTTAGCCTCCTGTTCTGGCCTGAGACCAGATCAGAATTGTCTGTCTGTATGTGTGTGTGTGAGCTCAAACTTCGGTATATTTGATTCATAGAGAAAAATAGCGAAATCCTCCCACACGCCAGCTCTCACCGTGCGACCATCTGCAACCTGTCTGGACCGTCGTGTGATTGGTTGTTTGTTTACTTCTTTGTCACACAGCTTATAAATCATTTTTGTCATCATTCCTTCACCACCTCCGCCGCTCACTCCCTCACCGAAGTCCACAAATGATTTTTCCAACCCATCTGTTTGTTTGACAGTGAGTAAGATATCTGAAATAGTTGGAATCCAGTGGCCAGTTTGCCTGCATGTGTGTCATCACTCAGGTTTCTTGGTGGCAGTCCAGATCTGAGATTTCATCCGCCAGATGATCAACAGTTTTTCTTCAGAGAAATCCTTCAGGAGGCCGCAGGCTTGTAAATTGGACAATTGTTCAGATCTGGCAGATGTCCGAGCTCCACTTACCTTCCAGCTCTTGGCGTTGACACCAGTAATTCCACTCCCTGAGCACCAGGGTTACTTTGTGAACATCCATGTTGCTCCAGTAGTTTTCAGTGCAATACTAAGACAAATTGAATTTGAATAAATTTAAATGTGGCTGTGAGCTGTTTGGGCAGTTTCCACTTTTGACCTTCAGGAAGAAGAAGCAAACTAACAACTTTGAGTCCTGTTGATTCAATAACTACCACTAGTGGTCTCGTTATCGAAGGAAAATATAAGAGATATGCCAAGTGTTGGGAAGGTCAGACATAGTTGCTCATCAGACCCGGCAAACTCTGGAGGAGAGCCAGACCTTCTGGAGGAATAAACGTTCTGCTCTTATTTATCACCACTCGTGTTTATCAACTTGACTGCTGTAGTGATCGATGGAGGTGACCTTCATTTTCTGATGTTTATGCTCTGTAATGTTGACTCTCAACTGGAGCTGGAGCTTCTTTACTTAATAAACAACACTTTACAGAGTATTAAGAGAAAAAGAGAAAAATAAACGGAGATTTGCGGAAGTGAGTTTGGTGAAGGCAAACACACAGACAGACATAAAGTCAGCGTGTCATTACTTGCTATCTTATGGCTAATGTATGGTAAAGTTAAAGTAAAGTACAGAGCATAAACATCAGAAAATGAAATGCACCGTTACATTCAGTAAACTTATTTCACTGGGTTTGAATATTGTTGGAAAAACTTGGAAAATTAAAGTACACACTGGTCATTTTTAGACATTTTAATGGAAGATTCTTACATTTTGAAAGTCATATTTTAGTCCAGTTTTCAGAGTTGGTGAATGAAACATGTGAAAACACTCGCTATCATTTCTGTCTGCTTTGACTTTGTGGCTGTTTGGATCTGTGACTCACACAACAGACACTCACTTCCAAATGAACGTGGACCTCCTGCAGCCACAGCAAATGTTCAGCTCCCTCTGTGGTGTACGTGTGTGACATTTAGTTTTGCATTTAAGATGTCTTCACACAGCGGGGTGTGTCCTCCCAGCACAAAATGTTCTTTCTATCACTGCTTCATATCTGTCCTCCCATCCATAACTCCTTCCTTTGCTGTTGTTGCAGCACCAAGTTAAAAAACCTGATTCATTAGGAGTGTTGTCTAGATGTCTAGAGGATGCGGGGACGGCAGCCAGAGGAGATTCGAGAGAGATTTGACACAAGAATTTAGCCTCAAGCTATGAAGTTTGACAGTTTCATCAGGCGTGATTCAGCAACACACGGCTCCCGCTGTGGGATTGTGTCTGAATAAGTTATGAGCCACAGCTGCTGCAGTGAGCAGGAGAAGCTGGCATGTGGAAGGACATCTGGTGGGCAGGTGGAGAAACACAAGACCGGAGGGAGATCAGCAGAAAAGATGCACAACACAACACAAGCGCCTTCACTTGGAGATGACACAAGACTCGAGAAAATAATGAGAGTTTTAAAATAATTTTGTTTGTTTTTTTTGATGATTAGTTTTGATGTTTGCTCTCTCTTTCCTTTCTATCCAGTGAGTAATTGAGACTTGTTTTTTTTTTCTCTTCAACAGTTTATCATGACATTGAGTCTAAGTTCAAGAAGACAACGCTTCGTATGAAGAAACAAAACGAAGGTACGTCTCTGTGCATTTAGTATTTAATCGGAATGATAACAGCTTCTGTTTAAAGTGAAACTCTCGACAAAAAGCAACCGGGGCTTTATTTGTGATTGAATATGAGTCAAACCTTTGTGTAAATCCATAATTAAGACGAAAGAGGCACGTTTAGGATTTACCGTAATTTCGTTTTCGGGCAAGCTAATTTTCAATGGAGTGCTCGGGCACTCTTATGCTAGCATCAAAATCGCTGTTTTTAAAACACTAAGAAGGCTCAACATAACATGAAACTTTGCTTGTAGGGTCTCTACACATATTACGTTGTTGCTATGGCGCCGTACTAGGTGGCAGCCTGTTGCAGCAGCTCCCGTGGGCTTCCAAGTTTTTTTTGTATTTCTGTTTTGATTTTCGATGTGATTTTTGGCAATTCTTCTCAAGAGACAGTGAGAAGATGGACACTTCTTTTTTTTAAAACTATTTTGTCTTTTTGAACAAGACGGACGAGCTTGTGGCACTTTTATGTTTATTATGCTAACCCTAGCAACGGAGGGACAGGAGCGCATCATTGAGCGCATTGTTTACACACGCGACCAGCTGATTGCGCTGTGTAAACCTGCACTGCTGTGTGAACCTGCACTGCTACACGGAGCCAGACCTGAGGTCCTGAAGGAGCTGCTGAGGAGACGCCGTGGCTGCAGAGCCGGAGTGAAGAGGAGGGGGAAGAAGAGGAGACACAGACCGGCTGTACCGGCGATCGTCATGGGAAACGTGAGGTCTCTGGGGAACAAGACTGACGAGCTCGCCGCGCTGATAAAGTCTCAGAGGGAATATCGTGAGTGCAGTATATTGTGTTTCACGGAGACATGGCTTCACTCAAACATCCTGGACCACAGCGTGGCGGTACCCGGCTTCAGCACTGTTCGGGCGGACAGGGATGTGATAAGCAGCGGAAAGAAGAAAGGAGGAGGGATTGTACTGTATGTGAGTGAGAGGTGGTGTAATCCCGGACATGTTCACGTCAAGGAACGTCTCTGTACCCCGGACATTGAACTGTTGACTGTGGGGATGAGGCCTTATTATTTGCCCCGGGAATTCACGTACGCCGTCATTATCGGTGTGTACGTTCCTCCTTCAGCTGATGCAGCGCTGGCCTGTGACGTCATCCACCCCGCTGTTGCCCAGATACAGACGCTGCATTCTAACGCATTTATTGTCATCACTGGGGATTTTAATCACATCTCACTGGACAAAACCCTCCCAACATTTCACCAGTATGTTGACTGCCCCACCAGAGACTGTAACACACTGGATCTGTTGTATGCAAATATATGTGTGTATATATATATATATATATGTGATTGGCTGCAAACAGGACACTCTGGAGGCTGTGGTGGAGAGGAGGACACTGAAAAAACTGTTATCCATCATGGATAATCCTCTCCACCCTCTCCAACTCACACTGGTCAGACAGCGGAGCACCTTCTCCGGAAGGCTGCTTCAGCTTCGCTGTCGTAGCAACAGATACAGGAAATCTTTCCTGCCACAAGCCATCACTTTATACAACAACTCTCTCACCTCTGCCTGATAGAGAACTCTGCTCTCTCTACTGTTTTTGTTGTATATATTATTATAGTTTATTGTTTATTGCACACTGTGCACTGTATATATACACTATGTATATATTGGATTCTATTTATGTTATGTACGAAGTGTTTTATTTGTGGACCCACAACTGCTGTAACAAAATAATTTCCCAGTCTGGGATCATTAAAGTATTTCTATCTATCTATCTATCTATATACACAAGCATTGAGAACATTGTTTGTGTACGCAGAGTTTACTAAAAAGAAGGTTTTTGAACTACTCACTGTAGGAGCTGGATCTCCGGTGTGTCACCGTCATGGCAGTCAAAAAGTGTCGATCCCTGAGTGCGACCTAACAGGCAGGAGGTCCACCATTACTCTCCTGCCTGTCAAGTCGCACTCGGGGATCGACGGTGATGCGCCAGAGATCCAGCTCCTACGGTGAGTGAGTTGACTCATATTCAATCACAAATAAAGCCTCGGTTGCTTTTTGGCGAGAGTTTCACTTTAACCTTCCTGGAAACTGTTTCTAATACGTAGACTTTACTTGGTGAATCGCCCAGGTATATTTTTGCTCCCATTTTTGGCATTTTTTACTTTAGAGCTCTTATAAGTTCCCTCCTGTGAATGTACTGACTGTGATGCTATATAAGAGAGGAACAGGAAGATGAGTGTGTGTATTAAGATGTACAATTTACGCAATTCTGGAAAAAGAGTGATTTGTGAGTGTCAGGTTGTCAAATACCAACACCTTTAGAGCTCAATCCATCCATCCTCCATCCATTGTCTGTAACCACTTTATCTCTTTTATGTGGTCGCGGGGGTTTTTGCTGGAGCCAATCACAGCTGTCTCTGGGCGAGGGCAGAGTACTCCCTGGACAAGTTGCCAGCTCATCGCAGGGCCTTTTCAGGGCTCAATGATTATAACAAATGTTTTAATTTTGTTTTATTCTCTGTCTGTGTCTGCAGGTTATGGTCTGCACTGCCACAGGGCGGTCATCACTTTGTGCAAGCTGATCGGCATACAGGACATGTACTGCAAAGTACAAGGATCTGTCAATCTCCTCAACATCACCAAAGCCCTCTTCACTGCATTAGCCAATCAGGTGAGGCCATGCTGACAAATTAGGAGGGCTGTTTAGAAATCTGTTTCACTTGCTGCTAAGAAAGCATCAGTCTCTGGATCGGAAACATTTGGAAAACTAGAACAAACTCGTCCTGTTGGTTAATGAGCCTCAGTAACCTCTCCCCCTCCCCTGCAGGAGACCCACCAGAAGCTAGCAGAAAAGAAAAAGCTCCACGTCGTGGAGTTTCAGTCACAGAAAGGCCCGCTGCCTGTGTTGGTGGCAAGTCCGAAAGACGGGGCACGACCTGACGGGGAGCCTGTGGACGACATCCCCAATACTCGTCTGCACTGGGACGAAGTACGAGCCGCACAGGGAATCAAACGCTCGGTCTGGGCGAGTGTCAAACGCTCCAGCTGGTAGTGTGGGAGCGGACTGATGACTGGATCAGAGACCACAAGACAGATTACTGATTGGACTGATAGAGGCCAGAAGGGCCACATGGAAAAGATGAAAATATGTGTATAAAACAGATGTTTTGCTTTTTTTTCTCAAGAAGAGTAACATTTTTGTCAAAAATCTCCAAATCTAGTGGATTGTGAGCATTTTATCAAACAACATTAAAAGATATTTGTTTCTCAAACTGGTGATTTTTCATTTGGTCCCATAATTCTCCAGATACACCAGTTAAAGGACGGTATTGAGATGTCTAAGTCTTACATATCAATGTTTCCTTTATAACTGTAAACAATCTTCTGCTTCCTCACCCACATCGAATTGTTGCAAAATACTAGATGTGTTAAATAAATAAACTACAGACCTGTGAAAACCTTGTCTCTGAATCATTAAACAAGTTCTTAAAACAGATGACCTCCCCGAGCACGGAGGCCTTGTTTATCCTCCATAACAGAAAGATTAAACGCTTGATCTTCAGAATAATTCAGCTCTTTTTCACCAAAATCCTCTGACTAAATAAATGCCGTTTTTGCAAGACTATTTTCTATTTCTTTTTACTGATTTTCTCAGAAGCATGTTGTTATGGCTGACCGCTGCGTTTGAGTTCTGATTCTACGAGACTGCACACATCAATGGTGTGTTCAACAGCAGCAAGACAAATCCTGCACAATATACAGTACAATGACGAAAAGCTGCATCATTGTACAGGTACACACTTGCTTCTTCCCACCAGGGTGTATTGCACAAGAATTACATGTATTTTCACCTAAATAAATGTTGCACATGTGCAAAATTAAGGAGCAGTTTGTGCATATTTAAAAAAAAAAAAAACTGTTTTGTATATCAGTTTCTTTGACATTTTCCTCTCAACAGTCTGAATAATAAATTGCTAGATTTTTGCATTGGTGCAGGAAGTCTTGACTCGTTACCTTTCGTTTTCACTTCAGCGAAAGTTCATGACACTCACAATATGATGTAAAACACAGTTTTTATATCAGTATTATGAGAGGTATGTGATGTAAATAATTCTGTATCATCTGCTTTGAGGCATTCACTGTTTCCATGTAAATGAAAGAATGAAACTACAATGAATCAAAAAGTCACACTGTGTATGGGGCTCAAGGTATTTTATAAGAAGTGCCACTTTATTTGTATTTGAATATTTGAAAATAACTTGTACAAGCACCTGCTTTTAGAAAAGTAGACCTAAGGACCTATGATTTAAAAAAGCTGATACATTTATTAAAAATAAAAAATGTCTAGAAGAGTCTTTGATGATGTAGGAAATATCTTGATCAATAGTCTCTACGTTTCCAGCCGTTACTTTGAACCGACGCATGCTCAGTTTGGGCCGAAACAATCAACCAATCCTGTGCGAGCAACGGCACAGTGACATTTGCATCGGCGGGTAATTTACAGCGTTCTGACCGGCGACAAGTATCTATCGCAGGAAATTGTCGACTGTGAAATCATGCCTGAGACAGTGAAAGCGCCCAAGAAGGGCTCCAAGAAAGCCGTGTCTAAAGCCACCAAGACCGGCAAGAAGAAGAGGAGAACCAGGAGAGAGAGCTATGCTATCTACGTCTACAAGGTCCTGAAGCAGGTCCACCCCGACACTGGAATCTCCTCCAAGGCTATGGGCATCATGAACTCCTTCGTGAGCGACATCTTCGAGCGCATCGCCGGTGAGTCCTCTCGTCTGGCTCATTACAACAAGCGCTCCACCATCACCTCCAGGGAGATCCAGACCGCCGTCCGCCTGCTGCTGCCCGGTGAGCTGGCCAAGCACGCCGTGTCTGAGGGCACCAAGGCTGTGACCAAGTACACCAGCTCCAAGTAAACCTGCTGATGACAGCAACAACACAACGGCTCTTTTAAGAGCCACACACTGCTTCAAACAAGAGTGTTGTTCCTTATATAAAACCTGCTGATAAGTTATTAGTACATGTTCTTAAACTCGATCAAGATGTAACTTAAAATCCAATCCACTTTATTTGTATAGCACATTTTAAAAACAATAAAGTTACCAAGTACTGCACAACAGATACAAAACAGTAAAAGAAAGTTAAAATACAATAAATTTAAAAGCTCATTCCACAGCTTAGGAGCTGCCACTGAAAAAGCACGGTCCCCCCTGGTCTTCTGCCTGCTTTTTGGCACAACAAGATGCAGCTGATCAGCAGATCTCAATGCTCTCAGGGGAGTATAGACATTTATAAGATCAGTGATATACTGGGGTGCCAAATCATTTAGTGACTTAAAAACAAACAATACAATTTTAAAATGTATTTATTGCATTAAAATGCAACAAACTGTTGAGTCATTCATTGAGAATCACTGCTACAGTACTTCTGTTGACCACAGGGTGATGCTGTATACTGAATTTAATAAAATCAATGTTGTTCATACAGCGCACAATCACACAACCTCAGTGGGCTTTACAATCTGTGCAGTGAACAACATCTTCTGACCATTGAGCCATGATTCAAGTGAGAGGGAAATTATAAAATGGAAATGCCACAGGTGCAGGAAGTTTTGTTTGTTTCACAATTACTGTAATGTGTACTGGAGTTGGACACGTGGCACAGAACATGTAGGCTTGACTCACCATAAGAAATATTAATATCATTAGATCATTTCACCGAGAAGTTAATGAACTGTTTTAAAACGGGAGACTTATATTAAGCATGTAGCTGACCTGATGTTGAACCAGTCCCATCATTAAGTCACTTTAGAAATGTAGTCAGCAATGTAATTCAAATATTACAATAGAAGAGTAATGTAACTTCAGTACTTTTTTTTTTCAATAACACTCAATATGCTCGAAACGGTGGGAGAGAGTCAATGTCAATAAGATAACATTTTAACTTTACTGATAGCTGTTTGGTTTCATGTTAGACCAGACTGATACTGTGAAGCTCATTAAGTGTAAAATGTCAGAGGAAGCAGCACTTTAGGTCAGTGAGGTGGCTCTTAAAAGAGCCTTTGTTGTTGGTTAACAGATCTCAGATAAGTTTAAGCACGTTCTCCACGGATGCGGCGGGCCAGCTGGATGTCTTTGGGCATGATGGTGACCCTCTTGGCGTGGATGGCGCACAGGTTGGTGTCCTCGAAGAGACCGACCAGGTAAGCCTCGCTGGACTCCTGCAGAGCCATGACGGCGGAGCTCTGGAAGCGCAGGTCGGTCTTGAAGTCCTGAGCGATCTCCCTGACCAGGCGCTGGAAGGGCAGCTTGCGGATGAGCAGCTCAGTGGATTTCTGGTAACGACGGATCTCCCTCAGAGCCACGGTACCGGGCCTGTAACGGTGAGGCTTCTTGACTCCGCCGGTGGCCGGGGCGCTCTTACGGGCAGCCTTGGTGGCCAGCTGCTTCCTGGGGGCTTTGCCTCCGGTGGACTTACGGGCGGTCTGCTTGGTTCTTGCCATCGCTTCTTCTTCCTGCGAACAGTAAAAGAGTTGAATAAACAGCGGAGACACGCTGCTTTTAAGCTGTGAGACCGGCTGTGATCAGTGACGCTGCTTCTTCCTCCGGCCTCTTATTGGTTTGGGGCTCCGCGAGGAGCTCAGCACCGCCTCGAGGAGCGACCCACCGCCCCAGTCTCGGCTGCTCATTGGAGAGAAATCCTTTGAAAAAAGTCCGCCAGAGTTGAGGCGGCAGTCCTCTGCTGAAGTCTCTTTTCTGGTTGGTCGGACTGGAACTCCGTCGCGCGCTCGGCGGATATATATGTGAGGTTGAAGCTGTGAGTGACACATTTTCTCCGAGCAACGACTCTAGAAAACACACAACAATGAGCGGAAGAGGCAAAACCGGCGGCAAGGCCAGAGCAAAGGCAAAGACCCGCTCCTCCCGTGCCGGGCTCCAGTTCCCAGTCGGCCGTGTCCACAGGCTGCTGCGTAAAGGTAACTATGCCGAGCGTGTCGGTGCCGGAGCTCCCGTCTACCTGGCGGCTGTGCTGGAGTATCTGACCGCTGAGATCCTGGAGCTGGCTGGAAACGCTGCCCGCGACAACAAGAAGACCAGGATCATCCCGCGTCACCTTCAGCTGGCGGTCCGCAACGACGAGGAGCTCAACAAGCTGCTGGGCGGAGTGACCATCGCTCAGGGAGGCGTGCTGCCCAACATCCAGGCCGTCCTGCTGCCCAAGAAGACCGAGAAGGCCGCCAAGAAGTAAAAACCTCAAAAGATCCATCAACCAAAGGCTCTTTTAAGAGCCACACACTCTTCTGAAAAAGACCCATGTTTCTCAAAACTACTGATAAGTTACATCAAGCACACTATGATCACTCATGAAAGCCTTGATCAACCCAATTTTTGGGGGGTTGTAATTTGATCTGCTTAAAGGTGTGTAGGTCTGAGATACTTTATTTCAGGTGACAATATAGAAAAAAATATTTATACATGAAAGCTTGAAGCTGTTTCCAATGTAAATTCAGTTTGAGAGCTGGCTCTTACTGTTAAAGTGGAAAATACTTGTGTGTTTGTCATCTGTCAATCACCTCATGAATCATTCACTGATTAAGGGACACCCACTGGAAACAAGAGTTCATCAGTGGAGAGTTACAACTTGTAATAAATATTAAGTAAAATGTAGTAGTAATAATACAATTACACTTTATGAATAATCATGAGTAGGTAAAATCAGTTGTGTGTCCTATGTGGTCTGTGTGCAAAAATAATAAAAATATTCCCTGATTTCCTTTAACTACATGACCCAGAGAGACTTCTGGTCATACTGGGAGAGAGGGAGAACTACTGTAGACTGGAAGCAAGATGTGTAGCAGCCATGAGCTCCGTAACTCTGTGAGCCCCCATCACACATGGCTAGTAGTTAATGTTATTAACTGATAATCAATTGGTTAAATATTTCATAATAATTTACCAATATTTATTTATACATTTATTAAGTCTATCTATGTTTATTATCACTGTTATAGTTTGTAGATGCTTTGGCAACATTGTATTGTATGCAGTCACGGTTAGGCCAGTTTAGCCACTTGAATTGAATAGTGTAAAACTACTGATAAGTTACATCAAGCACACAATGATCATTCATGAAAGACCTCGTTCAAGAATAAACCCTAATGTAAATAATTCTGTAGTATCTTTAACTTAATTTGTGGGGGTTGTAATTTGGTTCTGAGAAAAATCACAAGTGCTAAGTGGAGGTATTCTAATCTGCTACATTTTCATCTGTTAACTTATATTTGCTAAGCGGAGTAAAGAGTCCAACACAAGCTGTTTCTAATGATACTCTGCTATTAAACGGGGTTCGTACTGGTGCTTGAAATCATTGAAAGTGCTTGAATTTCAATATTGTGTTTTCAAGGTCTGAAAAGTGCTTGGATTTGACTTTAAGTGCTTGACATTATAACTGTGTCTTTGACAAAATTGGGATCAGACTGGATAGTTTGCTTATTACAAGGAGAAATAAAATCAGTGTGTGTTTGTGTGTATCGTCACACATGCGACCTGATAGCAATAGAGAAGGATCGCTGAGGAGAAGGTGAATTTGATGCAATTTGGACTGATGACACATTCAATGTTAAAAAACTTTGATGAATAAGCAAACAGCTTATAAAAATGTATGTTATTAAAGAAAATTACAGGGTGCTCTCAGGTCTCTTTGTCTCAGTGCAAGTGTGCCTGAAGAACACCAAGTGGCTTCCCTTTTTTTTGGATAAAACTTTTATCAACTTTATTAACTTTGATTTCTAAAGTTTTTACTATTATGAAACATAATTTTAGATGTTTACAGCATAATACAATGTGACCAAAAAAATAGAGTGTATATTCCTGTAGATATGTATTTTACCCCAACAATAAGGTGCTGGATGTTTTTTTGAATTACACTTGAAAGTGCTTGAATTTGACCTTGACAAATGTGTATGAACCCTGTATTAAAGCTGGTTTGTCTGTTATCAAACTATTGTGAACGGATGACATGTCTCTTAGCTTCTTCATGCACTAAATGGTTCCATACATTTGCTGTAAACCAGCCATGTTGTGCTGCTCTGACTCATCTGGAACTTCCATTCATAACTTTACATCAGGTTAGACTGGATCTGGATTGAGGGTTTCACCAGTACTCCTACCTTCAATTAACATAAACCTGCATAATCTTGCCCAAAGGAACTGCACAGGTAATCATCCCTATCTGTTGTCATCAGACTTTATAAGGCTGACTCCAAAAACACACTTTTGTTCCATATATTATCATTATATTATTATATATTATATATTATATATTATTATCTGTACATGAGCCTGCACCTTTATGTTCCACTTACCTCAGTGTCTCACTTTCTTCACACACAATTTGTTATTATTTAAAAACAAATAAACAAAAACATTGTAGCTTTGTTGGCACGCATCATATAAATGTAGCTAAGAATAGTAAACATATGTACAACTACAATATAGTTTATAAAAAAGTATCTACATTTGTTTGTAATCTCTTTATCAGAAAGTGTAACAGAACACAGCTCTTTCTGGATGGTGTGGGTGGCTCTTAAAAGAGCCTTTTGTCAGACTGTGCTGAGATGGAGACAGCTCACTTCTTCTTGGGTGCTGCCTTCTTGGTTTTGGGCTTGGCGACCTTCTTTGCGGGAGATTTCTTGGCTGCAGAGGCCTTCTTCACCACTTTCTTGGGGCTCTTGGTGGCCTTCTTAGGGCTCTTTGCTGCTTTCTTAGCCGCCTTGGGTTTCTTGGCTGCCTTCTTGGGGGATTTCTTTGCTGCTGGCTTCTTTGCTGCCGCCTTTGGCTTCTTAGCCGCTGAAGGTTTCTTGGCTGCGGGCTTCTTGGCTTTAGCGGGAGCTTTCTTTGCCGGCTTCTTGGCTTTGGGCTCGGCCACCTTCTTGCTCATCTTGAAGGATCCGGATGCTCCGGTGCCCTTGGTCTGGACCAGGGTCCCCTTGACGACCAGAGCCTTGACGGCGGTCTTGACGCGGGAGTTGTTCTTCTCCACATCGTATCCTCCGGCGGCAAGAGCCTTCTTGAGGGCGGCCAGAGACACGCCGCCGCGCTCCTTGGAAGCGGCCACGGCCTTCACGATGAGGTCTCTGACGCTGGGACCGGCCTTCTTCGGCTTGGCGGCCGACCTCTTCTTTGTGGCTTTAGCCGGAGCCGCGGCCGGTGCTGCTGCTGGTGCTTCTTCTGCCATTGTGTGATTTGTTCCTGCTCTGTCAACGCGAGTCTGAATGAACTGATCGTCAGAGTGCAGAGCTGCACTTAAACACACCATGAGAACCGTGGAGACTCAACCCAGCCCGTGTCCGCCGGTCGAGGCTGAACGTCGTGTCACTTGTGTTTTCTCTTCATCGATAAAACTCTCCAGACTAACTGTGGGACAAATTCTGAAGGCTGGCTGTAAAGGAGCCGATAGCGGACTCTTGTCTCTTCATATTGAAGTCATGTTGAGCTCTGATGCTCTCTGCATTTTGTTTTAGGAGCCTCCAAACCTCACACTTTCACCGCCGTGATCAGCGCAGATCACCGACTTTTCTCACTTATTTCGCTCCTAAAATGTTTAATATCCATCACAGATCCACCAAAAGCTGATTTTCAGCTGCTCTACATGTTTGTTGAGGGACTAAACATAAAATCAAACATCTGTTGGTGGTCAGTTTGTGATAAAATGAAGTTATTGTGGCGGCAGCAAACACACTGATGAGGGCTGAGGCTTCCCGTCAGCTAATCACCATGAATGAAAACATGTCCTCTGCTGAGGAGGACTGATAATATAAATACACTGATAATCGCTCTACAGTTTAATCAAGAGACAGCATAGAATGTGTTTTTCAATAATTCACTCATAGATGATTATTTATTAACATTAAAAACTTAAAACATTGTTTCATACAACATGTATACTCTGCTGCTGCTGAAAGCGATAATTTTAACTCTACAAAGCTAGAATAAAAATGTTTGGCTTGACAGAATATTTTGATTGAAAATGGTCTCAGGCAGCATTAGACCAAACGATGAAGCTGATTATTAAAATCATACAGAGACTAAATGAGATTTAAAATAATTCTGTGTTGTCACTTTGTCTGTTCCAGTTAAGAAATAGTGTGTATTACATTTGACACTGATGCAACAAGCTGTACACAGTAATAAAATATATTAGAATTGAAAATAGAAACACAAGATGAGTTGATTTTAAAAGGCAATAAACATATATTTACATGTACTGTATGTAGATTATGGCCGATTATTGAAAGCAGTGGGGAGGAGGGTTTGTTTGTTTGTTTCTTTTTTCAGACTGACTATACAATAGACACATTTAAAATTAATGGTTGAGTTCATGTGATAAGCTAAGGACTTTAACTACTGGTCATTTTAATGGTTGAATTTCAAATGAACACTATAGATTTTAATTTTGTCTTATCACTGTGGACCTGTTGTTATCAGTCCCAATCAAGCAAATCATATATAATGTCATATATGTTTTTTTTGTTTGCTTGTTTGTTTTATCACTTTTTTTATTTACTGGATTGGGTTTGGATTGTCTTGAACACCTTGGCAACATTTATTCATTTAAGTAGTTGTTACTCCTTGTTTACAATGATATATATTTAACCAGAAAGAAGAATTTGTCATTTTCAAAGTTTCATATCTCCACTACTTGTACTTGTCCACTAGGTGCCACTCAGCTTCCTAAATAAAGGTTCGGAGCAATATACAAACACATGTTCTGGGTTATTTTGACTGTATTTCGATTTTCCCAAAAATAATTATTCAAATGTTCTTTAAACTGAGTATGTGAAAGTGTTGATAGTCATTGTAAATGTATAACAAAATGTCAAAGATGTTTTATTACTCCATCATTTATATTCTTTATCAACTTCTCACTGGCTGTGATCTCACACTCAGTTTTTGTGTTTTTTCATCAGTAGATACTTTGTACTGGGTTGACTTCAAGGTTTTCTATCTAACTGATACCTATTGAGCCTGTTTTTCACTGGATTCTGGAGATTATGAACAGCTTGAAATGGTTTGGTATGTTTCAGACTAGATGTTGTCATGTTGTTCTGTGTGTCTGGCAACATATTCATCTTAGTTTCTTGGTTCAAAACTCACATACTTCATAATTATAAATGTTCTGAAATAATTTCTGAAATCGACAAATTCAGGTGAACTAAAAAAAAAAAAAAAAGATGCAGCTTTCCACCCAAACCCTGTCAAGGTGGGATTATTCCTGTATTGGTGCAACTTGATTATGTTAGACATCAGCTGAGCGAGTTTGAAATTATCAAACAGTGTAATGAGAATTGAGATCATTATTATCTCCAGACACAGATGATATGATGACATCATCAGTTCTGAAACAAACTAAGCCATTAACACGTGTAACACATTTCCAGAACGCAATGGAAAAAAAGGCTCAATAGGTATCAGACCGATCGACAACCTGGAAGTCAATAACTTCTGTATGTGATAGAATTACATTAATTCTACATCATTTGGTTACATGAAAGTGTAAACCAGTGGCGATATAACATCATAACGAAGGTGTCATTATTTTAATAGAAGTTTTAAATTGATTATTTTTTATAAGAAAATCCATGACTTCTCCTGAGAGGCCCTAGGTGAGTTTGTGTGGAATGACCCAGTATTATTTTGAAACACATTTCTTCTGTTATGCGTGCAATGTACCAAACAAAATAAACATGAAACAAATAAATGCATTCTCAGGGGAATGAATGCCATCTGTCAGTGGCACCAGCACCATGGAGAGCTCCGTCATCTGTTGCCTGTTTTTTAAACCTTAAACACTCATTTTCCATTTGTATCAGCTGCTCGTCACACTGACTGTTTCCACACTCAGTTAATTACAACAGCAGCTGTGGTTATATGGAAAATATCTTTAATCAAATGGAAATCATTATGATTCTGTTGCTACTGTTACTTCATGGACACTAAATACATTGATTAAATTACTGTTTTATGCGCCCCAAATGCATTTTATCAGAAAGGTAACTTAACCCTAACCCTGTAACTTTTGTGTTATGTACAAAGTGGCTCGGTCCGCTATGAAGTGCTTAAACTGCAAGAAATAAAACAGAAGTAGAAAAAGACATGTGCATATCTCAGCTCGCTCAGGTGAGCGCAGGTGGATCTTCTGTTCTCCGCCCCGAGAGTCCTGTATTGCTGTCCAAGTTGCTGAACTGAGAACAACCAACAGCGCTGACAGCTGCTGTCTCTGTTCAAGGTGCTCCGCCTGTGCTGCTGCTGCTGCTGCTGAGATCTGTGGAGCAGTGATGAAGCTGAATCCTGGCTGGGAAATACTGTTTTTAATCACAGAGGCATCAGCTCAACAAAAATCAAGTAAAGAAAGAAAGAAAGAAAGAAAGAACAAAAGAACAAAAGAAAGAAAGTGAATAGATGGGATCACAATGTTTGTTTACATTCACTTCAAGCAAGAACACTGCATCACAACTTTTCTAACTGCTGCATTTCTGAAAGACTTGATGCTAAAATCTTATCAATATCTTGCTTAGATCTAGAGCGGCTGTAGCTCAGCGGGTAGAGCAGGTCGGCTAGTGATTGGAAGGTGGTTCGCTGTTTCAAATCCCAGCTCAGACCTCAGCTGAGCTGCATGTCGAAGTGTCCTTGAGCAAGATACTGAACCCCAGATTGCTCCTGATGTGCAGTTGGTGCCTTGCATGGCGGCCTCTGCCATCAGTAAGGGCCCTGCGATGAGCTGGCGACTTGTCCAGGGAGTTCCCTGCTCTCGCCCAGAGACAGCTGGGATTGGCTCCAGCAAAAACCCCTGCGACCCCATAAAAGGGATAAAAGGTTACAAACAATGGATGCATGCTTGAGATGTTGAAATATATGTATGATTTTACCATCAAATATCACAGAGCTAACCTCTGTTCAGGAGGTACTGGACCAGCTCTATGTTATCGAATCAAACTAAATACATTTTATTTATATAACCCAATATCAGAATTACATTGCCTCAGCGGGATTTACAATCTCTTAGGTGAAGGACATCCTCTGTCTTTAGACCCTTGATTCCAGTGAGGAAAACCTTGGCATGTTGAGGAAAAACAAACAAAAAATAAACACTTTTAAAGGGGAAAAAAGAAAATGTAAGAAACCTCTGGGAGAGCCACAGATGATGGATTATCTCTCCCAGGATGGACAAACAGGCTTGATTATGTGGACATAAAATACAATTAGCTCTCCAAAGACATTTGTTTTCCACTCATTTCCGCTGGCTTGAGGGCGTATTTTTTGGGGTATACTGTGACTGAAACAGGTACGTGTGAAGCACATCAAGAGGAACAGATGGATGTTATTAAAAGAGAATCATTTTTTCAAAGTAAAACAACTTTAGCGTGTGATCGTCAAGTAACGGAAATGAAATAATGTATTTATTCTTTATCTGTGGCCAGGTTGATAAGATATGTGTCCAAAAGGTACTTAAACATGCTTGTGTAAAATACATATTACCCTTTATATGAGGTCTTACTGCAGAATGTAACGTTATTGCAGTTTAGTTGAGGGCATTGTGGGAAATGTGATGTGCTGGTGAGGTCATGTCAGTAGCATTGTGGGTCAGAACAACATGGCTTCAGATGAAGAACAGACGATATTCTACATGTGGTCCAAGAGGTTCACACGTTTTCATGGTGACTGCTTAAAGAGACTGAGAGAGCAAATCAATCTACAGTGGTCATTATTTAATTCGGCTGGTGTAGCTAAACTCCTACACGTGGTGAAATGGTCAATCATACACAGCAGATGAAAACAAAATCCTTTAACCTGATTAAAGCTTTTGTTCAATAGGTGGCGCTAATGAGCCAAATAGTTCATTATTAGCCCCGAAGGCAGGAGGAAGCGCGGACCCTACCCCTGTCTTCAATTACGTCCTCAGACACGACATATATACCAGCGACTTCGGGCTGACAAAATATTCAGATCGCAAAATCTAAACAGCAACAATGAGCGGCAGAGGAAAGGGAGGTAAAGGACTCGGGAAAGGAGGCGCCAAGCGTCACCGTAAAGTTCTCCGTGATAACATCCAGGGAATCACCAAACCAGCTATCCGCCGTCTGGCTCGCCGCGGTGGAGTCAAGCGTATCTCCGGTCTGATCTACGAGGAGACCCGCGGTGTGCTCAAGGTGTTCCTGGAGAACGTGATCCGTGACGCCGTCACCTACACCGAGCACGCCAAGAGGAAGACCGTGACCGCCATGGATGTGGTGTACGCTCTGAAGAGGCAGGGCCGCACTCTGTACGGCTTCGGAGGTTAAACACATCGAGCTGTTCATCGAAACCAAAGGTCCTTTTAAGGACCACACACTTGTGTCTCTTGAAAGCATGTTCCTATTATTGAGCTTGTTACTAATTCATGAAAAAGTTGCTTTAACTATCAACAATGACACAAAGTAGCCATCACTCATAATCACAGCACTGCATAATGCTGCTGCTGGATCTGGAGGGAAACCTGTGACCATTTATGAATGTATTTGTTCTAATACAACATTCTACTGTAATTCACTATCAAACTTCACAAAAGAATTACTGTAAAATTGATCACACTCTGTAAGGTGTCCTTTGTGTATTGCTTAAAAACACAATTGGTGCAAAACACTGCAGCTACTGCATACAACAAAGAAGAAACATAACAATGATAAATGTGTTTCTTTTGTTATTGTGATTCAGACTCGGATTAGATGAAAAATGTACATTGACATCATCAATGGTCGCACCATCAGCAGTGTCCCACTACAACTTATCACTTTACATTAAAGGTCATCTCATTTATGTTGTGAACACAAGGAGGCTGTTCAACACAGCCGTGAAATGAAAGTTATTCTAAACATTAATGAGTGGATTGATATTGCTGTATTGATACTTCAGTACTAGTTACCTACACATTTAATATTGAATCCTGTGGTAAGAAATGTAATAAACACAAATGATAAATGTGTTACTTTCAAATATTTTCTGTACTTTTGTTTGATTGTGCTGAAACATATTTGACATATTTAGCTGACTGGTGTCACAAGACTGTGGAAAGTGTTACATCTGAACTGAGAAGCACAAGTTAGTTATTATTTTTTCAGACATTTAATGTTTCCACTCAAACTAAAATGAATCAAAGGGTCACACCGAAGCTCTTCTGTAGTTTACGTTCTTACTTTGTTTGCATAAAAGTGTGAATTGCAACGACCAAACCTACTCGAGTTGCCTTTAAATGAAATAGAAATAACAAGTCAGAACTTGTAATTTTAGATTAGGATTGGTAACTACTGCTGCAACATTAGTCGGATGAGGTAATGGTTGATGTTTTTGATACATGATCAATATGCCGACGCATGCGCAGTCTCGTCCAAGTACTCAGCCAATCATCAGTAAGCAACAGCACAGTAACATTTACATAAGGCGCCCATATATACCGCGCTCCGACCCACTGTAGTTTACCTGTTACCAGAACCAACCATGCCTGAGACAGTGAAAGCGCCCAAGAAGGGCTCCAAGAAAGCCGTGTCTAAAGCCACAAAGACTGGCAAGAAGAGGAGAAAGACCAGGAAGGAGAGCTATGCTATCTACGTCTACAAGGTCCTGAAGCAGGTCCATCCCGACACCGGGATCTCCTCCAAGGCTATGGGCATCATGAACTCCTTCGTGAGCGACATCTTCGAGCGTATCGCCGGTGAGGCTTCTCGTCTGGCTCACTACAACAAGCGCTCCACCATCACCTCCAGGGAGATCCAGACCGCCGTCCGCCTGCTGCTGCCCGGTGAGCTGGCCAAGCACGCCGTGTCTGAGGGCACCAAGGCTGTGACCAAGTACACCAGCTCCAAGTAAACCCTCTGATAACCAACACACAACGGCTCTTTTAAGAGCCACCCACTACTTCAAACAAGAGCACGTTTCCTTATATAAAACCTGCTGATCAGTTAATGGTACATGTTCTACAACTCAAGGTTTTAAAGGGTTAATTTAGCGGATGCTAGCCACTTAAAACGCTACAAACTGCTGAGTCATTCATTGTGAATTACTGCTACAGTACTTCCATTGACCACAGGGTGATGCTATATACTGAATTTAATCAAATCAATGCTATTCATACAGCCGACAACCTCAGTTGGCTTCACAATCTATACAGTGAACATTCTCGATTCAAGTGAGGGGGAATTTAAAAATGGAAGGACGTGACCAAGTACACCAGCTCCAAGTAAACCCACTGATGACCAACTCTTTAAGAGCCACACACCGCTTCAAACAAGGGCATGTTTCCTTGGCATGTTTCCTTGTACCTGTTGGAAGAGAAAACAAACGTCCTTTAAGTGCTATTGAAATTAACCATTAATTTATATGTTCAGTGCTTGCCTGTACTCAAGCAATTGGGAAAGTTCCATGAACCCTCTGCAAAAGAACAGTCATTCATTCTAGTCAACACAACATGTTACTATTAAGTAACCAGCTATTAGAACTACCACATCTGATTATTGTTAAAAGCATGTGCAGACTCAATAGTTCTAATTATGTGGCACTACTCCCAACAAATACAGCAAACTCCTTAAGCCTTTTTTTATAGCATTCATATATAACATTTCCAATATACATTGTGAATGAACATATGGGACATGGAGGTTTGAATGTAATTTCGAGCAAGGAGATAACTGAAATGCATTGTAAAATACTAATAATAGTGCATGATTAAAATAAAGCCTAATTTTCAATGACGTACCAGCAGGAGAGCGCAGTGTTGTAATAGAACATCAACTTTGTATTATTTGTAAGACAATCTGTTACAGAGGATATTTAACAAAGGAGCGTAGTTCAGTAAATACACTTGACTTTTGATATGCATGTAGTTTATATAACTTATATTACACTGAAGTTGCACTTTTTTACTTCTTTGGAAGAAATGTTGATCTGAAGAGAGCTTTACAATTATTTTTCAAATAAATCAATTCATTGTAGTTGTGTCTAAACAATATATAGGCTTAAACAAGCTGTTCCCAGGGGACTAAATCCCAAGAACAATTCTCAAAGATACAAAGGTTGCAGGGTCCAGTGAAACAGTCATGAAAACAAAGAGATTGTTTATTTATTAATGTTAATATTTGTTTGTCAATTTGTACTATTAACTCATTTACATCTTGAATATTAAAACTCTTAAGTTTGAATTTCTTCTCTGAAACTAAATATTGTCCCTTTAATGTCTTTTACATCACAAAAAACGCACTGACCATTATGTTTGTTTTGTACACAGTTATTTACATTTCAACATTATATTACATTCCTTATTTCATTCCTATAAATATGTAATAGTGGTAGAATGTAACTAAATATATTGAGTGAAATACTGTTTGAATACAAGGTACATTGAAATAAAATGATGCTGCACTGCCTCCAGCACACTGATCTAAAAAAACAGGTTAAAAGTGACCTAAATCAATCCTTTAAAATTCCACCATGAATTTCATAATCAGCTCCATCAGTAGGAACAAACCAGCTCAGGATCACATTTGGTCAAACTGGTTTTATAAAGTAAACTGTTTATTTTAATCCAGAATCCAGAAATCCAAATCCTCTCTGTCAGTCTGCAGAACAGAAATGTTGTATTTCTATGTTTTTGATATTCAGCAATGATAATTTATGTTTGTTTGTTTTTTTTTCTTCCGAGAAACATTCCATGTTACCTCTTATTAAACTGTATAATTGTTATCAGTGTATTTATATTAACAGTCCTCAGCAGAGGACATGTTTTCATTCATGGTGACTAGCTGATAGGAAGCATCAGCCCTCATCAGTGTGTTTGCTGCCGTCACAATAACTTTATTTTATTCCAAAATTACCACCAACCGATGGTCGTTTTCACTTTGAGACCCTCAACAAACATGTAGAGAAGCTAGAAATCAGCTTTTGGTGGATCTTTGATGCATTTTCTACATTTTAGGAGCGAAATAAGTGAGAAAAGTCGGTGATCTGCGCTGATCACGGCGGTGAAAGTGTGAGGTTTGGAGGCTCCTAAAACAAAATGCAGAGAGCATCAGAGCTCAACATGACTTCAATATGAAGAGACAAGAGTCCGCTATCGGCTCCTTTACAGTCAGCCTTCAGAATTTGTCCCACAGTTAGTCTGGAGAGTTTTATCAATGAGGAGAAAACACAAGTGACACGACGTTCAGCCTCGACCGGCGGACACGGGCTGGGTTGAGTCTCCACGGTTCTCATGGTGTGTTTAAGTGCAGCTCTGCACTCTGACGATCAGTTCATTCAGACTCGCGTTGACAGAGCAGGAACAAATCACACAATGGCAGAAGAAGTACCAGCAGCAGCACCGGCCGCGGCTCCGGTTAAAGCCGCGAAGAAGAGGCCGGTCGCCAAGCCGAAGAAGGCCGGTCCCAGCGTCAGAGACCTCATCGTGAAGGCCGTGGCCGCTTCCAAGGAGCGCGGCGGCGTGTCTCTGGCCGCCCTCAAGAAGGCTCTGGCCGCAGGAGGATACGATGTGGAGAAGAACAACTCCCGCGTCAAGACCGCCGTCAAGGCTCTGGTCGTCAAGGGGACTCTGGTCCAGACCAAGGGCACCGGAGCCTCCGGATCCTTCAAGATGAACAAGAAGCCTAAAGCCAAGTTGCCGGTAAAGAAAGCTCCCGCTAAAGCCAAGAAGCCTGCAGCTGCCAAGAAGCCCAAGGCGGCAGCAAAGAAGCCAGCAGCAAAGAAATCCCCGAAAAAGGCAGCCAAGAAACCCGCGGCAGCAAAGAAGGCCACCAAAAGCCCCAAGAAAGCCACCAAGAGCCCCAAGAAGGCCGCCAAGAGCCCCAAGAAAGTGGTGAAGAAGGCCCCCGCAGCCAAGAAAGCCCCCGCAAAGAAGGTCGCCAAGCCCAAAACCAAGAAGGCAGCACCCAAGAAGAAGTGAGCTGTCTCCATCTCAACACACGGCCCGACAAAAGGCTCTTTTAAGAGCCACCCACACCATCCAGAAAGAGCTGCGTTCCGTTACACTTTTTTACTTTAAGAAATCTGAAATAAAATTACAATGTATGGGGTCTATTATGATACATGTAACAAGTTGAACGTGCGTACTTCAACTGTCGCTATGATGTGTCTGTGTGTGTGTGTGTGTGTGTGTGTATATATATATATATATATATATATATATATATATATATATATATATATATATATATATATATATATATATATATGCATCTAGTTGTGCATTGAATCGCGTCCTCTTTATAGACTACTTCTCAACTACGTTTAATCAGTCAACAATGAACAACAACAACAACGACAACTTGTCTGGAAGTTCAGGGTGACACTGAGCAGCACATATCAGGGTTTACCGCGGTGAAGTCGGTTTCATGTTGGATACGGACAACCATTCAGTCCGGACACACCCAGTGGCTTCGCCCCGGTGTTGGAGCAGGAGGTCGGCTAGCTCGCCTCTCAGAAATTCGGGCTGCCCTGGAGGCTGATTTAGGGACCATCAATAAATTATGAAAATTAATATTTAGTTTAAATGATTATCACTGTATCCATCACACTATTCAATTCAAGTGGCTAAACTGGCCTAACCATGACTGCATATGTTACGCCCCGTTGCCGGGGAAAATGATAAAGAAAAAAGGGTAGGATAGAACTTCACGACACGACACGTTTGCAGCCAGTGTGTATTCTCTTCAGTCGGCCATTCTTCAACTTCCCATGCGGGAACCAGGCATCAACAATCAATCGCTGTGCAGCACATTCGCCACAGACTTGACAAAGAAAATAAAATCAACTTAAATTCCAAAAATAACTTATACAAGTGAATTCTGATCAAAGGTAAATAAAAAGGTTGTAAACAAACAGTGATATAAAATAAACTATTTTTATCTATAAGTGCTGTTTCTGTCTCTTTTGTCGTTTCCAGTACCTGACGAGTCAAAAGCAGTTGAACACAGAATAGATGATCAATTATTTTAACCTTTCTAGTTTGCGAGGCAAAAGCAGTTGAACACAGAATAGATGATCAATCATCATTTTAACCTTTCTAACTCAAGACACATGAAAACAATGAATTACTATTTCCTTTTAACTCACTCTTTCTAATGAATTGCTATATTAACATATAAAAATCATGAACTATCTTTTTAATCAGGTCTTTCCATGAACTATTATTATTTTCAGCCATCAGCTCCTACTTAAACATAACCTTTTATCATGTTCACTATTATAACCATGAGTCTTTTTAATCACATTTTGCCATGAATTATTATTCTCGGCCATTAGCTCTTGGTTAAACATAGCTTTTCTATCATGCTTGATATTATCACCATGACACATACAATACAAAGTTGCCAAAGCATCTTAATACAAACTATAAGTCATGATAAACATGAATAGACTTAATAAATGTATAAATAAATATTTATAAATTATGAAATATTTAACAAATTGATTATTAGTTAATAAACATTAATTACCAGCCATGTTTGATGGGGGCTCACAGAGTTACGGAGCTCATGGCTGCTACACATCTTGCTGCCAGTCTACAGTAGTTCTCCCTCTCTCCCAGTATGACCAGAAGTCTCTCTGGGTCATGTAGTTAAAGGAAATCAGGGAATATTTTTATTATTTTTGCACACAGACCACATAGGACACACAACTGATTTTACTTAATATTTATTACAAGTTGTAACTCTCCACTGGTGAACTCTTGTTTCCAGTGGGTGTCCCTTAATCAGTGAATGATTCATGAGGTGATTGACAGATGACGAACACACAAGTATTTTCCACTTTAACAGTAAGAGCCGGCTCTCAAACTGAATTTACATTGGAAACAGCTTCAAGCTTTCATGTATAAATATTATTTCTATATTTTCACCTGAAATAAAGTATCTCAGACCTACACACCTTTAAGCAGATCAAATTACAACCCCCCAAAAATTGGGTTAAAGAGACTACAGAAATATTTACATTAGAGTTTCCTCTTGATCAAGGCTTTCATGAGTGATCATTGTGTGCTTGATGTAATTTATGAGTAGTTTTGAGAAACATGGGTCTTTTTCAGAAGAGTGTGTGGCTCTTAAAAGAGCCTTTGGTTGACGGATCTTTTGAGGTGTTTACTTCTTGGCGGCCTTCTCGGTCTTCTTGGGCAGCAGGACGGCCTGGATGTTGGGCAGCACGCCTCCCTGAGCGATGGTCACTCCGCCCAGCAGCTTGTTGAGCTCCTCGTCGTTGCGGACCGCCAGCTGAAGGTGACGCGGGATGATCCTGGTCTTCTTGTTGTCGCGGGCAGCGTTTCCAGCCAGCTCCAAGATCTCAGCGGTCAGATACTCCAGCACAGCCGCCAGGTAGACGGGAGCTCCGGCACCGACACGCTCGGCATAGTTACCTTTACGCAGCAGCCTGTGGACACGGCCGACTGGGAACTGGAGCCCGGCACGGGAGGAGCGGGTCTTTGCCTTTGCTCTGGCCTTGCCGCCGGTTTTGCCTCTTCCGCTCATTGTTGTGTGTTTTCTACAGTCGCTGCTCAGAGAAAATGTGTCACTCACAGCTTCAACCTCACATATATATCCGCCGAGCGCGCGACGGAGTTCCAGTCCGACCAACCAGAAAAGAGGCTTCAGCAGAGGACTGCCGCCTCAATTCTGGCGGACTTTTTTCAAAGGATTTCTCTCCAATGAGCAGCCGAGACTGGGGCGGTGGGTCGCTCCTCGAGGCGGTGCTGAGCTCCTCGCGGAGCCCCAAACCAATCAGAGGCCGGAGGAAGAAGCAGCGTCACTGATCACAGCCGGTCTCACAGCTTAAAAGCAGCGTGTCTCCGCTGTTTATTCAACTCTTGAACTGTTCGCAGAGAGAAGAAGCGATGGCAAGAACCAAGCAGACCGCCCGTAAATCCACCGGAGGCAAAGCCCCCAGGAAGCAGCTGGCCACCAAGGCTGCCCGTAAGAGCGCCCCGGCCACCGGCGGAGTCAAGAAGCCTCACCGTTACAGGCCCGGTACCGTGGCTCTGAGGGAGATCCGTCGTTACCAGAAATCCACCGAGCTGCTCATTCGCAAGCTGCCCTTCCAGCGCCTGGTCAGGGAGATCGCTCAGGACTTCAAGACCGACCTGCGCTTCCAGAGCTCCGCCGTCATGGCTCTGCAGGAGTCCAGCGAGGCTTACCTGGTCGGCCTCTTCGAGGACACCAACCTGTGCGCCATCCACGCCAAGAGGGTCACCATCATGCCCAAAGACATCCAGCTGGCCCGCCGCATCCGTGGAGAACGTGCCTAAACTTATCTGAGATCCGTCAACAAACAACAAAGGCTCTTTTAAGAGCCACCTATCTGACCTAAAGTGCTGCTTCCTTTGTTGTTCACGTTTAATCATTTGTATTAATTTTTGTAGGGTCACAACATACCTACTTCATACAACATAACTGGTCTGTATTTCCCCTCAAAATTGTAGAAGAGTGGATCATAGTACGATTCTGCAAATTGCCCTTGAAGTGGACTGTAGTTTAGAGGTAAAAAATAAACTCAAGATTTTTATCTTGATCTATACTAATGGGGTAAAAACACAACTCACAAGCAAACTGCATGTGTGTGTTTTAATTGTCTCTTTGCTGTGGGCTGCTCATGCTACAAGCTTATGATCCAGTTGGTGTCATTGTGTATAAAGCCACAAATGTATGGATGAGAGTTATTGGTACTGTGGACAGGGGCGCAATATGGGGGGGGATTTAGGACAATTCCAAGGGCCCCAAATATAGGTAAAAAAAAAAAAAAAAAAAAGAATCTAAAATTATTAAACCATCATTGAGCATATATTTCAAATATAATAAAATTAATGATCTCTTTTTTTTTTACTTGTTTTTGGCAGTAAAAGTTAAGTATCCATATTGACTGACCACCCCCCTGTATCTGCATGAAATGGTTTGGTCCTGCCATAGCCACTTATCAGTGACAGTGTTTAGTTGCATGCAGTTGATGCGCCAGAACTACAGTGATCACAATGTTGCCTAAATCAAATAAGTTATATGTCAATCTGTAACCCATTTTCTCACCAAGAAACGTGGGTAGCCTTCAGTCTGTGAGTGGTGTTAACCTGTTGGCTTAATGTCCATAGTGAAATAAGCTAGCTAGCTACAGACTACTGATAGCCTACATTTCATCAACATTTAATCAGCAGGGAAACGTTTAGCATATAGCAGATATTCATATTAAATCATTGTCACTGCTCCTTTTAGCAGACTTAACAACAGATGAGTCAGCAGCAGCCCAGTGTGTCCATAACTGTCCCAGTGAAGAAGGTGAGCAACATTGTGTTCAATGACATTAGCATCACTGCAGGGAGTCTCTGTCTCTCTTGCTCTTTTTTACCATTACAAAAAAGAAAATGAAATATTTATTAATGACAGAAATTCAAACACAAATTATTTTCCCACATGATGATCAATGAGGCAGAGTATAATTAAGATAAACATGTTGTTCGAACAGATACGTCAAGTGCATCAGCAGCAGCAGCTGTCTGTCAGCCCTCTATAAAATAACAATAGCCTATACTTCATATTTATTTCAGAATGATTTTCATGTATTAAAAACAGTTCTCAAATAAAAAGAGCATATGTATGTGTGTATATATATAATACAGTTCAGATTCAGCTATCACTAAAATAGAATGTTTGGTCAGTATTTTTCACCCATCTGCTTTGCAGTAGGAACAGAGGAGAACATTTCTGGTGCATGCAGACTGTGTGACTCCATACAATTCTCAATACAATCAGAGAAATGTTTATATTTTCTGGAAATCAGAAGATTACATCCCAATGACCATATAGCCTCATGTATATATTTTTTCACCCCAAATCCAATGCTACCACCTGTGAGTCTGCAGCTGTGGAGATAAATTAGACCTGCATGCAGGACTACAAGGGAGACAGTGAGCAGTAACCAAGTAACTGTCATGTTGTTCTTTTCACAAACATGGAAATTTTATATAAAATGGCATCACATTTTTTCGCTGGCCTATTCAAGGGCCCAATTAGATTTCTTTTCATGGGGCCCCAAGTCCCTGGTGGCTCCCCTGACTGTGGACATCATTAGCTTCTGCTTTCTCTTGGATTTAAGTTACAAAAAAAAAAAAAAAACATTCAATGTCATTGCAGATCAACTTGCGCACGAGATGATGGAAACTGACCCTGACCAAGATATTAGCCTGGACTCACAATCACTGCACACAGCTCACCAGAGTTGACTGTTTATCCTTTATGTAGCTGGAAATATTTGTCAGAAATATAGAATTGTACTGGACCAGTTGATACAGGTGGTTTGATGTGATGTATTGCTAATCCACCTCTAGAAAGTGATAAGGATCTAATTGATTGGATGTAAGATGTCGTACAATTTTATTGTAATGCGTCACTAATCAACCTATAAGAATGTCTTACAACGTCTAACAAGATTGGAAAGCCAGCTTGATGTGACATTGTTGATCTGTAAGATTTTTTTTTCTTATTTTTTTCTATTAAATAACATTCCTATTTTTGCATCATTTGGTACAAATGATGGGTTATTACTTCTTTATTGGATCACTTAATGTATGACGGTATAATAGTGTTTTAGTAGATAAAGACCATATTATCTGTTGTTTTTGTCTAACTTTACAAAAGTACAGTAAGTAGTGAACTAATAGTAATAAAGTGTGACCCCGATACAGTCAACAGTTTCTCCTCGTGGACACATTTGGAACTCTACACGTTGCAATCATATTTCTTGATACTAATAATTATTATACAATGCAACACATTGAGGTTAAACCTGACTTCAACCCTAAAATTACCAATAAGTGAGTGGTGAAACCATCGACTACTTTACCAACATTCTTATCCAACAGAACTGAAAGTCAAATGTATAATTAATGCTCTTTCATGTTACCAATTGGTAAACATATACAGATGATATGCAACTAAAAAGGAAATGTGCTATTGTTTAAAGTAGTGTTAGTTATAGTTGTGTGGGTTTACTTTGAGCTGCTGTACTTAGTCATAGCCTTTAATTTTTAAATTCCCCCTCACTCGAAACGAGGACAGAGGATGTTGTTCACTGTACAGATTGTAAAGCCCACTGAGGTTGTGCGATTGTGGGCTGTATGAATAACATTGATTAAATTCAGTATACAGCGTCACCCTGGGTCAACAAGAGTACTGTAGCAGTGATTCACAGTGAATGAATACACAGTTTGTAGCGTTTTAAGTTACGTTTGACTGTTTATTGTGTAAACATCCGCGCAAATTAACCATTTCAAACCTTGAGTTGTAGAACATGTACCATTAACTGATCAGCAGGTTTTATATAAGGAAACGTGCTCTTGTTTGGAGTTGTGGGTGGCTCTTAAAAGAGCCGTTGTGTGTTGCTGTTATCAGAGGATTTACTTGGAGCTGGTGTACTTGGTCACAGCCTTGGTGCCCTCAGACACGGCGTGCTTGGCCAGCTCACCGGGCAGCAGCAGACGGACGGCGGTCTGGATCTCCCTGGAGGTGATGGTGGAGCGCTTGTTGTAGTGAGCCAGACGAGAAGCCTCACCGGCGATACGCTCGAAGATGTCGCTCACGAAGGAGTTCATGATGCCCATAGCCTTGGAGGAGATCCCGGTGTCGGGGTGGACCTGCTTCAGGACCTTGTAGACGTAGATAGCATAGCTCTCCTTCCTGGTCTTTCTCCTCTTCTTGCCGGTCTTTGTGGCCTTAGACACGGCTTTCTTGGAGCCCTTCTTGGGCGCTTTCACTGTCTCAGGCATGGTTGGTTCTGGTAACAGATGAACTACAGCTCATCGGAGCGCGGTATATATGGGCGCCTTATGTAAATGTTACTGTGCTGTTGCTGCAGATGATTGGCTGAGTCTTTGGATGAGACTGCGCATGCGTCAGGGCATTGATCATGTAGAGAGGTATTGAAACACAATCACGACTCATCTCACTTTAAATGAGTCATGTTGCGGCAGTAATTTCCAATCCTATCCTCAAATTACAAGTTATTACTTATATTTCGATTTTATTTAGAGCCAGAGTGAGTCGAGGGGGTTTGCTGCAAAATGTACAATGTTAGAAAAAGAGACACTATTTGTAAACTACAAAACAGCCTCATAGTGATTCATTGTAGTTTCATTTTAGTTTGAGTGGAAACAGTAAATATCTGAAAGAATAAACAAACTTGCACTTCTTGGTTCAGATGTGACACTTTCCACAGTCTTGTTACACACGCCAGCTAAATATGTCCGAGATGTTTTGGCTCAAACAAACAAAAGATCAGAAAACACTTCAAACTAACAGACTTGGCATTAGACTTTGTTGTAGACATGTTTTCCAAAACAAAGTCAAATGAGTAGCTTGCTAGTGCTTAAGTATCAATGCAGCAATAATGACCCACTCATCATTAAGTAGTTGATTTTGTTTTGAAGACAACTCTCTAAACAGCCTCCATGTGTACACTACATTAACGAGACGACCTTTAACAAAGTGATACATTATAGCGGGACAGAACTGACTAACTATTGATGTGTATATTTTTACTCTGATCCTGAATCACATAAATGCATCATTGCCATGTGCATTGCACACACTAAAGGCACCTAACAAAAAGTATCAATGTTACCCTGCTACAATATATTTTAGTAATATAACCTCTGAACTTTGGAAGTAAAACGCACTGGAACATTGTATGACTAATGGAACTAGTGAAGTCATAAATGTCAGTTGATACCTTCCCTCCAACTCCACTTCTCAGTTCAAGTGATTTAACTTAAACAGGAACCGTTTCATAAATATAAGACTTCGTGGTAAAAGGTACATGCTTTCAAGAGATATAAGTGTGTGGCCCTTAAAAGGACCTTTGGTTTTGATGATCAGCTCGATGTGTTTAACCTCCGAAGCCGTACAGAGTGCGGCCCTGCCTCTTCAGAGCGTACACCACATCCATGGCGGTCACGGTCTTCCTCTTGGCGTGCTCGGTGTAGGTGACGGCGTCACGGATCACGTTCTCCAGGAACACCTTGAGCACACCGCGGGTCTCCTCGTAGATCAGACCGGAGATACGCTTCACTCCGCCGCGGCGAGCCAGACGGCGGATAGCTGGTTTGGTGATTCCCTGGATGTTATCACGGAGAACTTTACGGTGACGCTTGGCGCCTCCTTTCCCGAGTCCTTTACCTCCCTTTCCTCTGCCGCTCATTGTTACTGTTTAGATTTTACAAACTGAATGTTGTCTGGCGCTGAAGTCTCTGTTACTTATATCCTGCCTGAGGACGTAATTGAAGACGGTAGGGTCTCTTCTTCTTTGGTCTGTCATGAGGGCTGATGTTGAACTCTTTGACACATTAGCGCCACCTACTGAACAAAAGCATGAATCAGCATAAAGTTTTTCTTTTCAACTGCTATGTATTTCACGACGTGTCACCAGTAGAAGCTGCACAGTCATTGAAAAATATTGAGCTGCACTGTAACGATTTTCTTCAGCCATTCAAGGAGCCAGTGAGGCCCAGAGCTTAAAGGGCTGCGCGGCGTCGCCCTTTAAGGCTATCGCTAGTGGGTTAAAGGCGAAGCAGGATATAGTCCATGCCTCACTGGGTCCGTCCGGTACCACAAGCACGAACACACCTGCTCCAATAAACGAATCCATAACGCTCCACGCCCAGCCATGCGTCATGCGTAAAGACGCATCACAAAGCCCCATATGTGCGTGAGTGGCACAGCATCGTAGCATATGTAATATTCTTTATGAGATCAAGGCTGGAGACAATAAAGCCCACTGCTGTGAGGAAGTGGAGACGAAGGTTACGCACTGTAACAGTCCAGCAAGGAACAGAGTGGGAGAAACAGGCAGCTCTCCATGCGCAGACAGGCAGGAGGGAGAACGCACAACAAAATCATCTGACATCAATCACTCTGACAAAACACTCAGTACAGAGTGAGTCATAGAAAAACGGGAGAGATCCCGTAGATAAAAACGGATGAAAGAACAGGGGGAAGACCATAAAGCTGCAGTGCAAATGTCTTCATGACGTCCGTGCGCTCCGGAGCTATCAGAATCGCTGACAGCTGCAACTAGGGTAGGAGAAACTGCGCCACTGATGGCAGAAGAAAGAAACGGGAGAAACTGTGTGAAACTGATACTGATCGTGTAAAATAAATAGTAATATTAACTCTCATATATCAACAGTTTATTTGCAAGAAATGTATTTAATTAAAAACAAATATTTCTACAATGAATAAACAAACAAATTCCACGGAGTGCACATGAGAAACATGTGATTTAGGACAAAAGTAAGACAACAGTAGAGCAAATTACGTTTACACTGATATGAATGCAGTTTAATATATTAATATCTTATACCATATAGCGCATAGCGCATAAAACACTTGATGGGCATATAAAGGCATGTATTTACAGTGCGTTATGGCGCACAATGGCTGCTTTGGCACTGTTGGAGGATGTGGCAAACGGAAGGATACGGAGGGAGCGGAACTTAAGTGACCAGCAAGATCTACTGGCCAACAGTGATGAGTGGCTGATGAGCCGTTTCCGACTCCCACGAGCTGTCCTCTTGGATCTATGTGCGGTATTGGGCCCAACGTTAGAGAGAAGCACCTGCAGAATCCACGCCGTGCCAGTCCCGCTTCAAGTGTTCACAACACTCGAGTTTCAACCGGCACATTCCAGAGGGAATTGGCTGACAGGTGAGGGATATCCCAGCCAAACTTTAGCCGTGTTAGGCCAGACATGCTATGGGGTATAATTGGTTTGTCGCAGCAGTACATAAAGTTTCCTTATACGGTGGGTGAACAGACAAATACAAATGCGCAATTTCCAGCAATGTCCGGTTTCCCAAATGTAATCGGTGCCACTAACTGCACTCATGTTGCTATAAGAGCACCGAGTGAGAATGAATTGGGCCGGCATCGGTGTCCCCCTTCACCTCCGTCACCAGTCCACTCAGGAGGGATTCCCCGATGATCCCCGCCAGTTTTTCATCCCGCGGGAGCTCCGGTTGGCCCGTTCCCCCGCCCGTGGCACAGACGCTCTTCCTGTGTGACGCCAGGTGCTTTTTTGCTTCCACTTTTACGTCTGATCACTTTTTTTTTTTTTTTTTCACTTCGGCCACACTCTGACCTTCTGAGGCAACAGCATACATTGTCTGTCACATGCCGCCACTCTGCAGCCTTTTTGGCATTGGTGACCCGACCCAACACTGTGTCCACCAAATAATACAGCCTTCCTCTTCTCCACCTTCCCGACAAAAACTTCCACCTCTCACTGAGTGAAATTGCGCTTTTTCGCCTTTCTCTCTGCTTTGGCATGCTTTCAGTCATGAATCAATATTAATTAGCGACGTTTCTCTGAATATTCATAGCGACTATGGGCGTGGTATGACCCGCACACAGGTACGCCACATTTAGAGTGGAGTGTGATTTATAAAGGGAATTCGGCGTAGGACGTGCGTGCACACTGTATTATAATACAGGATATTTTTGTGCGTACGCACTTTCTGTGTTTCGTGCGTACGCAATCTTTTGACGTCAATCCTACGCACAGTTTTGGAAATGAGGCCCCATGTCGGGATGGAGGCTCCAATCTCCCTGTCGAGGGCCAACTCTCGACATAATGTCCGCTCTTCTGTTCAATACACCGGGAATATACACTGCTCTGATGGAGAGTAAGTGTGTTTGCGCCCAGCGCTGTGTTCAGCAGCTGTGCAGAGCGGACTCCACCCTGCCGGTTTATGTAGGCTACCGTCGCTTTGTTGTGCGAGTCAGAACATGTTGATTCTGCAGCAGCAGAGCGAAATGTTGGATCACTTTTCAGACAGTGAGAAGCTCCAGCACGTTTATGTGGAGAGACATGTGAGTCTCTGGCCACTGTCCCCCGACCACCTGTGACAGACACGTTCCTCCCCACCCTGAGAGAAAAGAGTCTGTGAACACTGAGAGGTGTGACGCAGCTCTGCCCAGCGGCACCCCCGCTGACAGGGTGTGAGGGTTTCTCCAGTGGGCTAAATCGGGGCCCACTGAGGGAAGAATGGAAACCATATGCCGCTGACGCACGGGGTTGATGCGCAGGCGAATGAACCATCTCTGCAGCCGTCTCATGTGGAGCAGGCCCAGAGGAATCACCACATGAGCTGCTGACATCATGCCCAGCAGCTGCATGACAGAGAGAGCTGTCACCACACTGTGAGGCGTAACACGGTGGAGGAGAGCTGTCAGCGCCTCCACTCTCTGCCGAGAGAGCCGCGCTCCCAAATAGATCACAAGCTTGGAGGAAAGAGAAGAGCGCTTTTCCCAGTTTATCATGAAGCCCAGACTCGACAGATGTGCTACCTGCCTTTTCGTGTGTAACGCTGCTTCCTCTCTGGAACACAAGCAGGTCGTTCAGATAAAAAAGCACTCTCATCCCCATCCTGCGTAAAGGCTGCAGGGCAGGGCGGAGCTATGGATTGACAGATTGCAGACCCAGTGAGATTCATGAAAAAAAGAAAGAAAAAAAATAATAAAATAAGCCTATATGTTTTTTTTGTTTTTTTTTAAAAAATAATTGGCTTTAAAAGTTTCGTCATATTTTTATTTTTATTTTCTTGAACTTTTAAAATGTAATATACACAAAAAAATACAAACAAACTTCATCTTTAAAGTGATTGTCAATCAATTACAGTTTGGATTATGATGACATAATCAATGCGTTTAACTCAAAGCCCAGAAGACTCCGCCTTGTGTAAAAACTGCCGGTAAGACAGTGTTTTTCTATTTTTTTTTTATTTTATAAATGTATTCTGGCCCGCCAGGGCATGTTGTGATTGTGGTTGTCTACATCCCTGTATTCAATTTGTCAGACATTTAAATAGGCCCACCTGTGCGCTGATTGTGCGTACTGAACTGTCCAAGGTGCTTAACCCCGAGCAGCGCATGCTCTCTGTCTCCCATGTACAGTAGAGTGAAGTTTTGTGCAATTAACCTACGTAAACAGAGAAAGACATGTCTCTCGTCTCATTGAATAGCAGCAAAACAATAAAGCTTCTTCAAATAGCCTACATAAATACGATCTCTCTCGTTCTCTCCCTCTTTTTCCCCTTTGGGTCTTAACAGTGAAATTTAACAGAACAGAGGTCCAGTTGTGGAGTAGCGGTCTCTAGTGTATACCCACTCATTATTCGTACCATAGGCTAATTTACAGTGGCCCGGCAGATTTTATTTTTTTAGATTTTATGATTTAGAACATAAATCGCTTACATAGTACATCTCATATCAGCTTTAAAAGTAATCACGCCCATCCTGATTTTTCCGGGCCAACCCATTAGCTACGTTTTGTCTCCGCCACTGGTTCTTGGGATGACAGGACTGTTTCCAGAATCCCGTTGAACTGCGGGGGAGGAGAGGCGAACTGCAGTGTGTAACCTCTGCTGATCAGCCTGTCCAAGTCTCTGGAGAGCGCATTACGCACGGGCCCGCAGGCGGACGCTGCCGGGGAGAGGGTGCGTAATGAACGGACACATCAGCGTCAAGAAGTCGCCGTTTAGGAGGAGAAAGCTCGTAAACGTGACATTAAGGAGCGTTCAAACTCTCACACATCCGAGGACGAGAAGAGGAGACGCTGCGCGCAGACAGGTGTGTGCGCGCGCTGTCCGCACGAGACGTAATGAAGGCGCTCGTGGGCTCATAATCACAGATATGTAGATAAAACATGTGAGGGGGAAACCTGTGAGATGTGCTGCTTGAATGACGTGAGTGCGTGCTGCCGGAAGAGTGCTCTTTATAGAATGATGTTTGTGTTTTATTTCAAAACGATTTTAACATCCCCAAACCAGAACATCTCCCACATCTTTAATACACACACAACCCCGCCCAACACGTCATTGTCTCCTGCTCTGCTTCCTCGGCGGCTCCTGAGGTGGGTTAGACCAGGAAGGTCATGCGGCGGTTTTTGAAACCCCGTCGGGCTGCCGATTGAGCCGCATGAAAACCCGGCTGAGGTAGCAGTGGACGAGCGGGGGACGAGGCGCAGCCGCGGGGCGTCTTTGCCTCTGTCGCTGGTCACGGCGGTCCCGCCAGTGAACGGGGCCACGTGCCTCTTAATTCCTCTCGGCCTCCTGTGAGGTCTTGTGCATATGGTCCACCACAGATTGGTGGTGGGGACCGAACAGACCCTCCTGGCCGATGGGGCCCTCCAGGAGCTCCTTCATGGAATCCGAGATTGAGGAGGACAGATGCAGCCAGATGTTCAGCTGCTGCCACGCTGCAATGCGGGCGGTGGACACAGCGATAGACGACCACAGGTTCAGAGCGGCGCTGGCGGCTTTACCGAGCTCCTCTGTCCGTTCGAACAGGAGCTGAGCTTCGGCGGCGATCATTGTCACAGAGTACACCAGCAGCGCGATGAGATCTGTCGGCAAATCTCGCTGTCGTCTGGTCTCTGCTGGAGGGCGGTGTCGACCGCCGTCCACCGAGCGCGTTCTTGACACCCAACACCGAGCTCGGGTCCAAGGGAGCGACAGTAGGGAAGTCCTGCTCCGTGTATCCCTCCACCTTCGTGATGGGAGCGTAGGTGGAGACCGGAGCACTCAGCTGCCCAGGTTCAGAAAGCGGGTCCAGACAGGGTCGCGTTGGGCCGCCTGTCATGTCGTCCGGGGGAAATAGAGCTTGTACCGGCGGAACATGGCCGGCAGAGAAGTCGCTCTTGAGGCGGGGACCACAGGGACACCTGGGTGTGCACCCGGCAGGCCGGCATCAGGCTCCAGCGCCTCCGGCAGGAGGAAGGGGAGCCAGACTCGACCTGCGTGGAGAATCGTGGTCGAAGAAGTCGACGGCATCATCCAGGGGGTAAAACCTCCTCGGCAGCGGCGGCGAAGGTGTCGGCACCTCTCCGCTGCAGGAAGGAGCTCACAGTCCGGGGACACCGCCTGAGGAGTCAGCGCCACGCCGGCGTGCTCCGGCCCGAGGCACGACTCTAAGGGGGCGTGCAGGTCAAAGCTCAGAATGTGGCCCGTCTAGCAGACCGGACACCTGCGGTTTCCGCTGTTCGAAGATGTCTCCTTGAAAGTCCAGAGCTTACATACGCTCACACTGAATAAATATGGGAACTGATTGCTCGGCCTCACCCCTATTTATACACAAGGTGAGACCGGAGTTGAGGCCCACACAGCAGGTGGGCGTGGACTAAAGTTTTTTCAGTGCTGCGCGTGCCCGCGAGGGATAAACCCCACTAGCGATAGATAGCCTTGAGCGACATTTCCAGTCACATTCGCAAAATATCAAATCATTGTGTGTAAATTGCTTGATCGGTTATAATTTAAGTTTCTTTTTGTCAGTGAACTTCTTGAGAAAATATGTTTTATCCCCCTGCATGATGGTCTGATTATTGCAATTAAAGTTTGCATCTAACTTTATTAAAGGTAACTGAGAATTTCAAGTGATTAGACGATGTTGCTGTCCTCTCTTTGTGCCGTTTATATCAGAGATTGTGGCACTTTGATGAACACATTTAAGAAATGGTTTGGTCTGTAATTGACAACAGGTCCCAGAGTGCCTCTGATAATTTCCAACTAATCTTATTGCAGCATTTCAATCAATAATTTTATGTTAAAATCAGCTTCTGAGCAGTAACACTGTGCAGGAGATAGAAATCAATTGAATTAATTATCAATACTTTATGAGCAAAATGTCAAGTTTAAAAAGAAATTCAGCAGTTAAAATACTTGTGATGCAGTATCCTAGACAGAAGTGATTGTAGACAAACACTGTGATTCCATCTATTGAGTTTCTTTCTCCTTTTTTTTAATGTGTACTTTTTGTTGAGTTGATGTCTCTGTGATGAAAAAGTTATAAAAGCTCAGCAGCAGCAGCAGCAGCACAGGCTGAGCGCCTTGAACAGAGACAGCAGCTGTCAGCTCAGTTGGTCTCAGTTCAGCACCTCAGACAGCGACACAGGACTCTCAGGGGAGGAGAACAGAAGCTCCACCTGCGCTCACCTGAGCGAGCTGAGACATGCACATGTCTTTTTCAACTTCTGCTTTATTTCTTGCAGATTAAGCACTTCATAGCGGACTGAGCAAATTTGACAATGTCAAAAAAGTTCTAGGCCCTTCTGATTAAAGCATTTCAGATGTGTAATTAATCATTTTACCAAAGTATTTAGTGTCCATGTAGTAAAAGTAGCAACAGAAGCTAAATGATTTCAATTGGATTAAATTGATATTTTCCATATAACCACAGCTGCTGTGACATGTTGTAATACCTTCAGTGTGGAAACAGTAAGAGTGACGGGCGGCTGGTAGAAATGGTAAAAGAGTGTTTGTAAACAGGTAACAGATGACAGAGCTCTCCATGGAGCTGGTATCACTGACAGATGGTATTCGTGCCCCTGAGAATTCATTTATCTGTTTTATGTTTATTTTGAGTTGTTGGTGCATTGCACGCATAACAGAAGAAATGTGTTTCAAGATAATAACGGGCCATTTCATAACAACTCACCCACGACCTGCCAGTTCATGTCATGGATTTTCCTGAATAAAATAATCAGGTTGAAACTTCCAATAAATTCATGAGACCTTGCATGAGACCTGTGTGTGTGTGTGTGTGTGTGTGTGTGTGTGTGTGTGTGTGTGTGTGTGTGTGCATTAAACTTTGCACCACAAAATGTTTGAAAACCCTTGACAACTTGTGTAGAAGCCTACTGAAATGTTGAACATTATTTGCTTACAAGTTTTTTTTCACCAGTTATTTTAGGAGGCTTACTTGGTCTGTTTGACAACAAATGATGAGGATGTAACAGACTGGCAGCTGAAACTTGGATTGGTTTGATTTAGGTTCCACCCAAAACACTCACAAGAATAATTCAGTCTAAACACCACCTCTTTGCTCTTTCTGCCTCACCTTGTGCCAAGATTATCCACTTTTTAATAGCTAAATGGATTTTAACAGGCCCTCATCACCAACGCCACAGACACAAGCACAGGCCCTCTGTCTGTCCAGCATTTACTCCTCTGATGGTGAATCTCCTAAGGCTCTTAAAAGAAACATTAAGAATAACTTTGATTTTTTAAGAATGAGTTCTTGGAAAACACATTTCTAAGAAGGTTCTCAGAATTTCAAGCAACTCTGCCAGGAAGAACTGTGACTGTCCAAATCCTCTCTTTCAGCCTCAACACAATATAATTTGATTTAGAAATGATATCAAGGAAACAGTGTAGCTGATATATTTGATCATCAGTGTGTTTTTATTCAGTTCAAGTAGACTTATGTACAGATGATTAAATATTTTTTTTTAAAATTACAATGAATGCAGATTCTCTTTTCAGCTGCTAGAATGTAAATATTATGAATATGAGGACGATTCACGGGGGATGTTCAGAGGGATTTAGATTGTTGTCAACACACAACAAATAACCAATAGTTCATCAGTACGATCTTTTGATTTTAAAATGTCTAAATCATTTGAAATAAAAGTAAACAAATGAACAGCGTTCCCTCCGAAACAGCTGTAGGACTGACCGCTGGAGCGCCGCCCCGTGAAACTCGCTCAGCCTGCTCTCTATTACGTCCGCAGAACAGGTTTATATTCAGCGGCCCAGCCTGTCAGAAACACACTTGTACCGGTTAACGTAAACTGAATAGTAACAATGAGCGGCAGAGGAAAGGGAGGTAAAGGACTCGGGAAAGGAGGCGCCAAGCGTCACCGTAAAGTTCTCCGTGATAACATCCAGGGAATCACCAAACCAGCTATCCGCCGTCTGGCTCGCCGCGGTGGAGTGAAGCGTATCTCCGGTCTGATCTACGAGGAGACCCGCGGTGTGCTCAAGGTGTTCCTGGAGAACGTGATCCGTGACGCCGTCACCTACACCGAGCACGCCAAGAGGAAGACCGTGACCGCCATGGATGTGGTGTACGCTCTGAAGAGGCAGGGCCGCACTCTGTACGGCTTCGGAGGGTAAAAACATCGAGCTGATCATCAAAACTAAAGGTCCTTTTAAGGACCACACACTTATTTCGTATCAAGAGCGAATTTCCTTGCGTTGACATGTGATACTTCTTTAAGAACGTTACTTTTTCAGTCGCTAAGGCTACGTTCACAGTGCAGTTACAAGTGACCCGAATCCGATTTTTTTCGCTCATGTGACCCATATCTGATTTGCTTTGACAGTGTGAACAGCACAAGTCGCATTGAATCTGACACTTTCTAAATGTGCTACTGAATCGGATACGTATCGGATTTTTTTTTTAATGCGACCGCAATCTGAACAGCCAGGTCGCATTTAATGCGACTTTGACGTCGTTCTGACCCGCGCGGCACTGTTTTGTAAATGAATGACAAAGTTGATTGAAAAAAAGAGTGCCGCGAGCGGGAGCCACGAACATAATCAAAACAAAAAACAAACAAACAAGGAGGACAGCAGTGAAGCAGGCGGCCAGTGGAGGGACAATGAGGTTTTAGACCTTTATAAGTATTTGGGGGGACGCTCACAAATTTGCCGGCTGCCGCCACACACTATATTTAGCATTAAGCAATATAGTCCCACGTTATCGGTTGCCGTTGCCATGTTCTCTTCCGTAAACACCGCTGTGGCGTGATGTCATCAATGATCAACTGCGCATGCGGGTCACTTCAGGAGCGTGAGCTGTTCACACAGCAATCCGTAGACAGGCCGCATTTAAAGAGGTAATGTGAACAGCCAAACAAAAAATCGGATTTGAGTAATAAATCGGAATTGTGCATTAAGACCTGCAGTGTGAACGTAGCCTTAGTAACACCGAAATATTGTCTCTGTGCTGGGGAGAAAACATGTTAATCACACTACTAGATTAAAACTAACTTTCTGAGTGTTTTACTGTCATTAAGCATGTAACTTCACAGAGCAAGTTGTCTACTCTCCCATTTTATAGCTCCTGCTTTATAAAATGGAAATGAATAAAAACATTATTTGGGTCACTTACAATCATGGAAATGCTCCAGTGTGTTTCTTTTGAATACACAAGTTATCTTGCTTTATTTAGTGTTGTGATTTTGATAATCTCTAAATGTGTATCGAAGTTGAACCTGACTTTATGAAACAGACTGGTACAGGTTTCACAAAGAGTCATGCCTCTGTCTGATGGTAGTATCGAACCACTTTGTAACTTCTGTAACTCACTTGTACAAATGTTTGAATCCTGCGATGAAGCTGTGAGAGAATGTGCTCCATCAGTGGAACATCAAGTGAATCACAAATCACCCAACACTTCATCTTACCCATTTGTTTTGATTTTTATGTGCAGTGTTGTTTGTGAACACATGTTAATAGTGTAAGTTATTTGTCAATCATCACCTACCTACACTGTACTTATTGAGCAGTAAAAAGCACATATATTAACATGTTTATTTGTAGTAGCTTGGTATTTTATAGTTGTCAAATAGTTGTAATGTCATTATATGTACATTGTCTTTTACAGTTTCATATTTTATTCTATATATTTGTTCTTACTTCATTTTCATTTTTGTATAAAAGTTTGAAAAGCTTTTCATTAGCTGAGACAACAGAGATGAAAAGCCACACTGAGTGCCTTGAAAGATGCACCTGAACAGATCGGAGTCAGAAACTGTACATGTTCTTGTTTTGCAGGTAATATTTAAATTGTTTAACGTTATTTTTACTTCATTTTTATATTTTTGATATCCTGTCTCTATCTATATGATCTTATTCAATTTAATCTATATTCTGACATGTCTTATTGTAGCAGGAGGAACTGTAATGTACACAATTGTTAGTTTGTTCAGGTGCAACAGTCACAGTTAACAGTCACTGTCCAAGGTGCTGACATTTCATCTCTGATGTCTCAGCTGATGAAAAGCTGTAATGCTGCCCAACACTTGTACTCAGGAGACCACAATCACCACAGGAGTTTAATAAAGAGAAATAAACCAAATACACGTTCTCCCCTCAGTCAATAAAAAACACACATGTGTATTGGCAGTTACATTGGCAAAAGTATTCACCCCCCTTGAACTTTTCCACATTTTGTGATTTTTTAAAAATGTTTGAAAATCATGTATCATTTTCCTTCCACTTCACAATGATGCACCACCTTGTGTTGGTCTATCACATAGAATCCCAATAAAATACATTTATGGTGTGGTTGTAACGTGACGAAATGTGGAAAAGTTCAAGGGGGTGAATACTTTTGCAAGCCACTGTATCTGTTCAACATCAGTACTTTTACAGCATGTCTTTAGTCCAAAGTCCAAAGATTTTCTTCTGCAAATTAATACAAAGTGGTTCTGTGTGACCACCTTTATTTTATGAAACATGTCTATTCTGATGGGAGGGCAGTCACTGAATACTTTGAGTTTGACAGTTCTGTGAATCAGACGCTGTGAGGGAATATCTTTTGAAGGAATTTCCCCCCAGTAGAGTTCAGAGGCTTGTAGAGTCGGTGCTGAGGCCTGTTGATGCTGTGCTGGTAGCCAAACAATAATGACACATTTTCTTTTAATTTCCTTTAATTTGTCATCGGTCTGTAAATATCGATGTGTTTGTTCAATGACGGTAGATCCATTAACATATTATTTATATTAAATCCAGTTCTCAGCAGATGAAATGTTGACAGTCACAGTGAGCAGCTCTGTCTGACACCGTGAGCCTCAGCCCTCATCGGTGTGTTTGCTGCCGCCACAATAACTTCACTTTATCACAAACTGACCGCCAACAGATGATTGATTTTATGTTTAGTCCCTGAACAAACATGTAAAGAAGCTAGAAATCAGCTTTTGGTGGATCTCTGATGCTTTTTCTACATTTTAGGAGCGAAATGAGTGAGAAAAGTCGCTGATCTGCGCTGATCACGGCGGTGAAAGTGTGAGGTTTAGAGGCTCCTAAAACAAAATGCAGAGAGCATCAGAGCTCAACATGACTTCAGTATGAAGAGACAAGAGTCCGCTATCGGCTCCTTCACTGTCAGCCTTCAGAATGTGTCCCACAGTTAGTCTGGAGAGTTTTATCGATGAAGAGAAAACACAAGTGACACGACGTTCAGCCTCGACCGGCGGACACGGGCCGGGTTGAGTCTCCACGGTTCTCATGGTATGTTTAAGGACAGCCTCCTGCTCTGGACTCTCCACTCGTCCAGTGAGACTATCGTCGACAGAAGGACTTTGGAAACGAAATGGCAGAAGTAGCACCAGCAGCAGCTCCGGCTAAAGCCGCGAAGAAGAGGTCGGCCGCCAAGCCGAAGAAGGCCGGTCCCAGCGTCAGAGACCTCATCGTGAAGGCCGTGGCCGCTTCCAAGGAGCGCGGCGGCGTGTCTCTGGCCGCCCTCAAGAAGGCTCTGGCCGCAGGAGGATACGATGTGGAGAAGAACAACTCCCGCGTCAAGACCGCCGTCAAGGCTCTGGTCGTCAAGGGGACTCTGGTCCAGACCAAGGGCACCGGAGCGTCCGGATCCTTCAAGATGAGCAAGAAGGTGGCCGAGCCTAAAGCCAAGAAGCCGGCAAAGAAAGCTCCCGCTAAAGCCAAGAAGCCCGCAGCCAAGAAACCTTCAGCGGCTAAGAAGCCAAAGGCGGCAGCAAAGAAGCCAGCAGCAAAGAAATCCCCCAAGAAGGCAGCCAAGAAACCCAAGGCGGCTAAGAAAGCAGCGAAGAGCCCCAAGAAGGCCGCCAAGAGCCCCAAGAAAGTGGTGAAGAAGGCCTCCGCAGCCAAGAAAGTCTCCGCAAAGAAGGTCGCCAAGCCCAAAACCAGGAAGGCAGCACCCAAGAAGAAGTGAGCTGTCTCCATCTCAGCACAGCCTGACAAAAGGCTCTTTTAAGAGCCACCCACACCATCCAGAAAGAGCTGCATTCTGATTTCTGTATTAATGTCATCAATACACACAACAGAGTGATTAGAACTGGTTATCAAGATTTGCTCAGAGGGGGAAAACAGGACATTTGTGTCAGTCTACCTCTTGTTGTCCTCACTTCAGTGTGTGCAGTCTACGATCAATGTCAGAGGCGGTATTAATTACCTGTAGACGTCCAGATTGAAATTGAACAGATCACCAGTATTTAGTGGTGAAGTGAGCATCTCTGTGCTAAAAGATCCATAAGGAGTGTGATGATTCCTTGATAATAATGTGTGAAGTTACAGAGAATTTAAAGGCCAAAATTCTCATGGCTGTAATTACTGTGTTTACTACTGTGTGTGTGTGTGTGTGTGTGTGTGTGTGTGTGTGTGTGTGTGTGTGTGTGTGTGTGTGTGTATATATATATATATACATTTTTCCATGTATTAATTTACAAATATGAGATGCAATATTGACGCATTCTAATGTTCACATCAAATGTTGAATACCTTTGGCAATGATGTGTTCTCAGATGACATAAACAACATTTACGAATTTTGTCAACTATCATGTCATACAATAGACAACTTAATGCATATCTATTAATACATGTATGGAGGGTTTTTATAGTCACTTTTTTCATTTATTTAAAAGGATTTAATCAGTTTGTAAAACTGCACCGTATGTTTCACACATGTCAGCATCTGTTTATCTAAATAAATACTGACATTTTCCCCCCATGTCATGTGACCCAATTTCTTCAAATCCATGCTTGATTGTATAACCACATAGGAAACACTTTGACCTATTTAATTGCTCATGATTGATTATTCATAAAATGTCTAACGGCATATCACTTCATACAAGATGCAACTTTCTCCTCACTTGGTAACAAATTAACTGTTTCTTCTGTGAATATGTCAACCTGACAAGTATTCGAGGTCTACACATGATAAGATAAAAATACAAAACAATCTGATATCATGTGTAACAGGGTTGTAAATATGAAGTTCGTCAAAATTAATTAATTTATTCTTTAAATCTTTTTTTTTGTTTTGTTTAGTCAGCAGGTTATTGTGCTGCTGGCTTTTATATTATTTTCATGCGAGGTATGTTATTTATTTTGACAGCTGGTGGTTGCTTAGCAACGGTAAAGCGTCAGCTCGTCCCCTTCTGTTTGTCCGCTGTGTGTGTGGTACTACTGTCAACAGCTCCATGTGTTTTTTTATGAATTATCATTTAACTTAAATTTAAAATAAAACTTATAACATATAACGTTTCGTGTTTGATTTTGTCACGTTTTGTAACAGTTATTATGTGTTGTCATTTTTAATTTCGTTTGTTTTAGCTGTGTTTCTCATTTTAGCCGTTTCTGCCGTAACGGTCAGCTGTTCATTCCATAGCTTCAGTTTGTTTAGGTTTATTTATTGTATTTTGTGTGATGTATAGGGCCAGGAGCTGTGCTTGTTGTCTCCGTCAGTATCCATCAGCTGTTTCTCTGTTGTCAGAATAAATTCCGTGAACCTGACTGTAGCCTGTGTGTTGTCTCTACTGATATTCACAGATTCGAACTTCCGGGATCAATAAATCTGAAGTGAAACGTTTTTCAAACACAAATGATGCCTCTGTCACACCGTAATAGCATACACTACAAGCTACAAGGACCAAAATCCCGATTTTTTTTTTTTTTTTTTCAAAAATGAGCCGTCCTCCGAGCTCGACGGACAACATTGATCTCTTTGCGCAGGGACCGTCTGCAAATTGCAAGACAAGAGCAGTACGCTGCAAACAAAAATCAATAACTCCACTGTTATACAGTACAGACACTCCAAAATCACTACACACACCAAGGGTCTCCTCATGGTCATACCACAACAGCTGTTTTGTCAAAATGTCCCTTTTTATAATTTTGGTGATTTTTTATTGGCCTTAATCATTAATATCAAGATCAAGATGAACTTTATTGTCCCACAATGTGGGAAATTTGTTCTGGGCCATTTGCCCATGCTGCAGCCACAAGTAACACAGGACATACAGTTACACACAATCACATACAATAGATATGCACATCAATATCATACAAAGTGCTAGAGTGCAAAAAAAACAAAAAAAACAAAACATGGTGCATTGAAAAGATGAATAAATAACACCAAGTAAAAAAGTGCTAAAATTGTAGTAGGGAAATTACTAACCTATACAGAACATGCAAACGCAAGTCACCTGACCTTATTCAACAGCTTGATTGAAACGGGAACAAATGAGTTTTTGAATCTGTTCAGTCTGCAGTGAGGAACTCTAAACCTTCTACCAGACGGTAGCAGTTCATACTATCGATCAGTTCATACTACATATTAATATCGACCAATATCAATCAATAACTCCACTGTTATACAGTACAGAGACTCCAAAATCACTACACACATCAAGGGTCTTCTCATGCTCACACTACAACAGCTGTTTTGTCAAAATGTGCCTTTTAATAATTTTGGTGATTTTTATATTGGTCTTAATCATTAATATCTAGCAATATTAATCAATAACTCCACTGTTATACAGAATGGAGACTCCAAAATCACTCCACACATCAAGGGTCTCCTCATGGTCATACTACAACAGCTGTTTCAGAAAAATATATATCTCCATGGCACAAATGCTTATTTTGACCAACCGGTGTGTTTTAATGTCTTATCGGGTGACAAATGTATTTATTATCATTATCCATCCATCCATCCATTTTCGTCCGCTTATCCGGGGCCGGGTCGCGGGGGCAGCTGCCTGAGCAGGGACACCCAGACTTCCCTCTCCCCGGACACTGCCTCCAGCTCTTCCGGGAGGATCCCAAGGCGTTCCCAGGCCAGCTGGGTGACATAGTCACACCAGCGTGTCCTGGGTCTTCCTCGGGGTCTCCTCCCGGTGGGACATGCCAGGAACACCTCCCGAGGAAGGCGTCCCGGGGGCATCCGAAACAGATGCCCGAGCCACCTCAGCTGGCTCCTCTCGATGTGGAGGAGCAGCGGCTCTACTCCGAGCTCCTCCCGGGTGACAGAGCTCTTCACCCTCTCTCTAAGGGACCGCCCTGCCACCCTGCGGAGGAAACTCATTTCGGCCGCTTGTATCCGGGATCTCATTCTTTCGGTCATGACCCAAAGTTCATGACCATAGGTACCTATGGTTCATGACCTATGGTCATGAACTATTATCATTATTATTATTATTATTATTATTATTATTATTATTATTATTATTATTAATAATAATAATAATAATAATAATAATAATAATAATAATATTACTAGGAGTGAATGTTAGAGAAAGATTAGACAGAAATGAAGAGAGAAAGACAGCAATGAAAATAACAGAACCGACAGGCTACATGTCCAAGACACATCATAACGTCCTCTTATGAGGGTCAGGTGGTCTCGTTGGTTATATAAGTATTTATTTTTTTTAAATAATATATCAATTGATTGTGTGTGTGTGTGTGTGTGTGTGTGTGTGTGTGTGTGTGTGTGTGTGTGTGTGTGTGTGTGTGGATTGGGATAATTTCTTTAACTTTTGTCACGAAAATTGAACGAAAACATAACATGAAATGCTGACAGGTTGACATATGTTTATTTATATATATATATATATATATATATATATGTATATATACATATATATGTATATATACATATATATGTATATATACATATATATGTATATATACATATATACATATATATATATATATGTATATATATATGTATATATATATATGTATGTATATATATATATATATATATACATATATATGTATATATACATATATATGTATATATACATATATATATATATATATGTATATATGTATATATACATATATATGTATATATACATCTATATGTATATATACATCTATATGTATATATACATATATGTATATATATATATATATACATATATATATATATACATATATATATATATATATATATATATATATATATATATATATATATATATATATATATATATATATATGTATACATATATACATACATACATGTATATGTATGTATACATATATACATACATACATGTATATGTATGTATGTATGTATATATATAGACATACATACATGTATATGTATGTATGTATATATATATATATATTCTGGTCTTGGTCTGAGAATTATGACCGGGGAGAGCTTGGGCTCCACCAGGCCAAATGATAGGTCCACAGGACACTAATAACTGATCTTAAGGTGGGGTTGGTTAAGAGGGCCCTAAGCAGTTGCTCAGGTCTCTGCATGATCTACTCTGCATGACCTGAGCATGAGAACTGCCAATAAATTATTCAAATGAGGTCCTGATCATTTTCTGGCCAATCATGAGCAAGCTCCAATTAGGCTCTAGAGAGACCAATTAACATATGGAGAGCAGAAGAGAAGAACGACACACCTATTTTTCATAAAGTTTGATTCGGAAAATTCCTCTCCAGTCCCGTTCCAAGGATATGTGTAAGTTATGTTTTTTTATTGCCCTTTCATTGTTATTACTGTATTTCAGATGTGCTTTCATGTTCAGACCCAGAAATGTTGCCTTGAGTTGAGCTGACCCGCAATACAAATCCACAGCATCTACAAATAACATTATACACATAGCTGAATATTACTGTCAGATACCGTCTACCATTTAATGAATAATTAGGCTATGAACAGAAGCTCACACGCTTGTCTTGTTACACAGCCTGCTGAGGTCAGCCTTTCTTTTTTTTACATTCATAGTGAATCACATGGCTATGTTAATTGTTAAATGTTAAGTTATGTTAATTTAAATTGACTACTACATTTGTTCTTAGCTTTAGACACATTTAATTATTATAATTATTATTAGGCAATTATTATTATTATTATTATTATTATTATTATTATTATTATTATTTGTAATTTAGTTTCTCTTGAAAAAAGTAAAGTATTTGCCTATCCCTATTTCCCTAGGTTTTTTAATTTAAAAAAATGGGAAGAGTGAAAGGTGGAAGCAAAGCTCAGAGAAAAGACTTGTGGGGAACTGTAGGAGGACTGCAAGCTCTGTTGAGAACCCTGAGGAGTGTGATTATTGGCAAAAGAGACACAAGCTATTCCTCAGCAATTTGGTCACAACTATCTCTAAAACTATTTGGAAAAGATGAGAGCAAGAACCGTCATTGGTTGTGGGTCATATGGACCGAAAATAGAAAAGGGGTGAGAGATTGTTTCGAAAAAGAAAGTGAGTCAGACATAACTGAAGAAAGGCACCAAGAAGGAGGAGAAGATGGGCATCAGGGTGAGAAGGAAGGAAATGAGGAAGAGCCAGGGAAAGAAAACAAAGCCAAATAATGGAGAAAGTTGCCAGTGGTTAAGAAGAAGTTTGTGATCACTGTTAATTCCCAAAAATGGAAAAGAATTGCCCCAAAGTCAGGCTCAACAAAACTGAGGAAAACATGGACAACTGTGTTTTACAACAGGTTCCGGAAAAAAAATCCCTGCTGTACTCTTTCGTTTAAGAGTTAACATGTAAAAGCATATAACAGCCGTAAAATAAATAGTTCGTATTTAAATGTAAGTGCTATCTGCACATTCACATCCTGCAGCGCACAATACCACTTCAAAAGGAAAAAGGAGCCAGTGGGAGACAAACCGGTAAAAATATTTGTTCAACAAAAAGGCAAAATAACTCACAAAACCGAAGAAATGAAATTCCGCCCAGCAACAAAAACCAAAAGAGGGAAAATCGCCAGAGCACTTCATAAAGGTGTGAGCAAAGTCTATTACAGTAAACTAAAAAAAACACCACAAGCAGAAATAATGTCAGGGAACATGACACGGAGTTTGAACAAAAATGTTCTCAAAGTCATCCGTTCAGAGTTTAAAAAAAGGAAACGACTCCACGATGATGTGTTTATGGAGATGTACTTAACCCAGAACATAATAAAAGAATGTCATTCAGAATTTGCTCAGATGCCAGGCTACATACAACATTTTCAAGTTGATCCTTTTGGTTTGCATATGTACACAGAGACACGACTTAACATACTGGTGCAACATCTGAGGAAAAAGACCCCAGTGACATTATACCTGGATGCTACTGGTAATGTAGTCTCAAAAGTACCTGGCCAGACCAAAAGAGTGCTGTATTATTCACTTAGACTTCCCGGAGGTGGTCAGAATCTACATCCCCTCGCTGTCTCTGAAATGCTGACCAACGAGCACTCTGTTCCACCGATCACATTCTGGCTCATGCAGTTCTTAAGGAAACTTTCCCAGTACACAAAAATCAGAATCCATCAGGTAGAAACCGATTACAGCTGGGCACTGCTTCAAAGCGTCCTTCTGTCGTTCAACAGGGAGGACATGGCCAACTACCTGGCCAGGGCATTTGATATTTGTTCCAAAAGGAAGACCTGGAAAGAAATACAAATGTTCACTGTGCTGCACATGTGTGCTGCGCATGTAATCAAAGCTGTTGCACAGTTAATCGGGAGAACAACACATGATAAAGGTTTGAGGGAGTTTGTTTCCTTTGCATTTGCAAGGTTGCAAAACAGCACATCACTAACCCAAGCACTGACAGTCTTCCGCTCTCTGTGTACAGTGTTGATTGCTAAACACAACACAGATAAAGTCCAGAGTCATCTCAAAGTTGTGCAGGACTTAATAAAAGAATGTAAGATGCCAGATATCGAACAAACAGACAAACTTGAGGACTGCCCCTTAGCTCATGAAGAGGATGAGGAGGACCGGAAAAATGCCCGCACAGTTGTTGGGGGATCGCCTTTTACATGTGCATTCAAGAAGGTCCTGGAGGAGGTTCAGAATGATCTTGCAAAAAATGAGGCAGAGTCCACACCTGAGGAGGTAAATCCATACTGCTGCCCAGGTATCATTGACCTGCTGTTTGATAATTACCTGGGCATTTTCCCCCTGTGGAGCGGCCTGCTTTTGGGGAACTTGCAAAGATTTGCTTCCGACAAAGAAGATCTTACCTTTGGACCCTACAAAACGCGAGACACCAACTGCCATGTGGAGAGGTGGTTTGGGATTGTGAAAAATTCAATCCTAACTGTGCGTTCAGACCAAAAGCGCACAAAGAGGAAAAAGATCCCGGAAGTCATTCATTGTGTATTGGGAGTCAGGCGGACAAGGAGGGAAAGGTGGAAAAGGCGGAGGCGGGAGGAATAGGCGCATTAGGAGGAAAAAAAAGTTAAAAATCCTCCAACTTTATGTAATGAGCTATGACGCGTCTAGGTGGGAAAGGGGGAAAGGGGGAAAAGCCACCCGATAACCAATCGGGATGTCTCATTCTGCTGTCGTCCCTCAGTCAGGTCGGTCCCAGAGAAACACCGGCGTAACTTTTGTTCCTACCAAACATTCTTTCCGAGATGGCGCTGAAAATGTTGATTGCTGCCGTAGCAGAACACCCGGTCCTCTACGATTTCACCCTGTTCGCGTATAGGGATTAGAGCTTAGATCGGCCCGCAAAATCAAGCCAGACCCGACCCGAGCCCGTGCACGTTGTGTCCGAGCCCGGCCTGCCCGGCCCGGCCCGTTAACAGTATGAGCTGATCACTTTTTTTCAGTAAGGAGTAATAATATTTCCAAACCAGTAATCAGATTAAAGTACTTACTCAAGTCACTGTGCGTTATTGTTGTCATTTTCCTTAGTAAAATTACATATTTTTGCTTTCTTCTTACGTCCTGGGGAGTGATGTGACGTGTGCAATAAGTCATGTTTTAAGCATGAGGACAACTCACTCACGTGTCAGACCATGCAGACACAAATAACATAATACAGTCATTATTTTGAGTTATTAAAACATACAAATGCTTGATCAAGGGCCCGGCCGAGGATAGTGGAGGGAAATATCGACCGGTCAGGGTCAGGCTCGGGCTCTGGCAGAGAATCTAAACTCTAATAGGGATCATTAAAGACGGCCGATGCGTGGAAGAAGGTCGCTCTAGTCGTTGGTTTGCCTGGTGAGCTTTTAATTGTGTAATATGTTTGTAAGAAAGGAGAGAAATTATTGCATACTAGCGTTGCAGCGTAGCATGCTATTTAATGACTTTATCAAGTAACTTTCCATGATCAACGATGTCGGTTTAGGTGGGCTGCTACAGCAGTAGTTGCGTGGTGGTGTTTAACGCGAGCGGGCCCTTTAAATTTAGAAGCAAGAACGAACAGGGTGACAAAAGCGACTTAAGCGACTTAGGTGGAGCGGACAAGGCGCACTAGGCGGACAAGGCGGATTTTCCTCTTTGTGCGCTTTTGGTCTGAACGCACAGTAAGAAAACAGAGGCGACTTAGGCCGGGGACCGTTGGGAGACAAATGTACAGCTCTTTGCAGGGGATAAATATTGCATTTCTCTAACCTTTGTTTTTGTTTTCTGTTCCCACAAGCTGTGTCACTCTCTACACTCTCTATAGCTTCCTCCTCCTCCTCCTCCTCTTCCCTCTCCTCCTTCTCCTTTCTCTTCCTCCCCTCTTTCTTTCAGGCTCCCTTCTGATGGACCACGGCCTCCTGGGATCATCTACTTTTTCCGGGCTCCTGCTGCCTTGAAATACTGACTGATCTGGATCGTCACACCCCGGGCTCTGCTGGATCATTGCTCTTCTGCTTCAACACCTCCTCATATCTATATTTCTGTAAATCTTGATGCCTCTCTCTGTCTATTTCTAATTATCTTGTATGGCCTGCCCTCTCTCAGGTCACCATGGTGGACAGGAGGTCATCTGGCTTGGGCACCACTCGGTGATGCCTCGTCCTGCTCGGTCGTCTCCTGGATCCACTCAATTTACATATAACTTGTATCAGACTTTCTGTTGATGTAACTTGTAAACTGTGATTTGTTGCTCTTTTCTGTACACGCAACATCTATTGCATGTCTGTCCGTCCTGGAAGAGGGATCCCTCCTCTGTGGCTCTTCCTGAGGTTTCTTCCATTGTTTTTTTTTACCCTGTTAAAAAGTTTTTTTTTCCCATCAACATGTGAAGTTTTTCCTCACTCGAATCGAGGGTCTAAGGACAGAGGATGTTGTTCACTGTACAGATTGTAAAGCCCACTGAGGCAATGTGATTGTGATTTTGGGCTATATAAATAAAATTGATTTGATTTGATTTGATTTGAGATACAGAGAGCACATAATCTCTCACAGCTTCATTGAAAATATATTACTGAAGCCAGTGAAAATGAAAGACATCTCTCAGTCTGAAGAGGGTTGGGCAAAGGGAGATAGAGCAAAGCCCAGTGGAGCAAGCTCTAAGTTTTACGGTGCTCCAGCAAAGGTTCCAGTGCCAAAGAGTGGAAAATCAGCTCAGGGGAAAGATAAAAACAACAGCAGCAATGACATCATAAACAAAGGGTCCAATCCTGCAACAGAGGTAAGATTTTTTTAACAATGTGATAATTATAAATTATTATATTAAGTCAGACAATTCTATGTTAGCTTTCTGCACAAGCAGAGATGAAATTACAGATGATAGAAAAAACTGAATGGATTGATTTTTCGAAAGGTATATAAAGTGGTTACAGTTTTATTGTTCATGTTCTTGTAGGCTGATGTCCTTTTGACAAGCCAACCAACGGAGGTTGTTGTTGCTGTTTTAAGAGATGCACAACAGAAGGTGGATTTAAACCTCCGGCACTGCGATTTCCTGAGTTTGAGGCCTGGTGAGCTCGTCATAGGAGAGGCAAGTTTCACAAACTGTTGTTTTGGTTTTCTATGGTTCTTATATGTATTTCTACAACAACCTGCCTGGGGACGACAGATGGAAACTAGCTATGGCTATAATCTGGCATATTTACATGTGTATAATGTTCATTAATATGCGTTGTCACTAAATTAATTAAAACATATATTTTTAACACTTGATGTGAAAAGGTCATGGGTTGTGCTACATCCAAGTCCATTTTCAGTTCAGAGAGTTTGTAGAGTGACCTCTAGCCTCTAGCTCAAGTGAAGCAAAACTATTTAAATATGCTGACAGTGTCCCCAACATTAACTGACATTTTTGTAATATTAATTTCCCTTCAATTTCCCTCATACATAGGCAATAGAATGTTTCATCAGAGCCGTCCTAAACTCAAAGGATACTGCTGGCCGTCTGTTCCTGTTGAACCATTACACCATTGGTGTAATGATGTTTTTTTTTTTTTGTATGAACTGTTTCTATGCGAATGTATGAAAGATACCGAATTGGGCCAGCATAATCATCGTGTTAGGGGTTACATGAGTCATGTGTGTCCAACCTGGTTCCAATCACAGAGCCAGCTCTTTTGATTAGTTTGTCCAGCTGCCTTAGATCTTTGTGGCTGATGCTTTCTCCTCAGCAGACTGCAGCATTAAACAACACGCTTGCCACCAAAGACTCATAAAAAATGTGCATATTCTCACTAGAGATGTCAGGAAATCTAAGCTTCCGTAAGAAAAAGTTGAATGTGCATGAAAGATGCTGCAAGTGGTCAGTTTAACAGTCATGCAGTAGCATCCTCTGCCCATATGAAGCCCCACAGTGGTTTTACATTTTAGGCCAGCGACGGGCTATAAGGATTTTGGTTAGGCTTAGCAGCAACATAAATAATGTATTCAGTAAATTTGCCAGTATGCTGCAGCTATGACACTGAATTTAATTGTTTTTACACACCTAGTGTTACTACAGTCTTGTGATGTGATACACTAAAAGTTTATTTATTTATTTATTTTTAATTTAGAATACATTTTTCTGCTTAGTCCTGTGGAGAAAAAGACATGGATACCACTTACATTGCTTTCATATGTGAATATCACAGAATAATTGAATCTTTGTCCATTAAAAAAAAAAACACATTTCAGGTCAAATTCGATGACTATAATGGAGCCATTGGCTTTGTAAATAGAAACATTCACTGGAAGTTTGTGGTGAGTATAAAGCTATACATGTAAATCAATGTTCCTTTACAGAACATATTTGTGGTTCATGGGTTGTTTATTCAAAGGTTGTAATCTTTGGTATGAAGATGAATAAATTCCAATAACCATAGTATTAATTCTGTTGTGATTGCTGACATTTAGAAAGATGCTTTGGTTTAATTATGTGTTTATTTTTCAAACAGTATCTCCATGCCCTGTCAAAACAGATATTTGTGGTGGATCCATTGCAAGGGACAAATGAGTTGGAGGACTCCAAAAAAGCTGCATACAGATTTTGGGTAATATTAAATTGAATGTGGGAAAATAAAAGGTGCCAAGATTTAGTAGAGCCAAAGACTAAGTGGAAATATAAAACAAACTTCATATTCTTTTTATCTTGTAGAGAGTATTTCAAGATGAGACGAAACAGGCTTGGGAAGGAAGACTGGGTCAACATCAAGTGGCAGCCTGCCAAGATAGCCCACACCTGCCAGAAAGATGACAGCAGTTGTGGAGTTTTTGTCATGCAGGTGATTTTCTGCAAGCAGCTGTAGCTATCATAAAAATATATAGGATGAAAGGTAAAATTCGACATCTTTTCAGATTATGTCTAGTTCATACACAGTTGTCTCACCGTCCACACAGATGGCCAAGATGACAATTATGGACTTCCCAGACATCCCAAAGTGTTTTCGCATCAAGACGTCAAAAAAATCTCTTCATAATATAAGGAGACAAATGGCTGAGGGAATACTCAAAGGATCAGGTATCTTTCAAAATATTATATGAATCTGTTTAGCACTTCATTTAATGATGTACCATATACATATGTGTGTGTGTGTGTGTGTGTGTGTGTGTGTGTGTGTGTGTGTGTGTGTGTTGACTGTGTCCTCAGTTTCAAAGGATGACTTCTGCTCCTTCTGTGGAAGTAAGAACCAGACCAATACTGCTGGCAATCCTATTTGGGCAAGAGTGCTGTTTAATTGTTATGAAACATTAATAAACATTCTTACAAAAACAAACAAAAGCCCTACATTATATATGCAATTCACTACAACGTAAATAAAGCTAACACTTTGTTATTATGTGTAACATTTATTTCTATGTAGATCCAGTATGGAACTTGCAAAAGATGGTTCCATACAGATTGTCTGGGGATGACCGCAGATGCAATACCCACTGAAGATACTGCATGGTATTGTGACTTATGTAACACCTCGAACTGAAGAGACTGAAGGTGAGTCTGGTCAGCTCTTACCAGAGATAAGAAGGTTTACGTCTGGAGAGTACAGGTTTCCCATCTGTTGCTAAATTGGTATTGTTACATTTCTGTCCAAATTTTTCCTTGTATTAACTCACCTGTCATTTCATGCCAAGTCCGAGATTCACCTGCACACCTCCTCACCAGCAGCCATGAAACAAAGAAAGTGTGTGTCTATGTGTATGTGTGTGTGTGTGTGTGTCTGACACTAATCTTATTCGTCTTACTCTTTCTGTTAAATTAAACAGTTTCCTACAACATCCACTAGCCTGTCTCTTGTGTCATGCTTTTTGGTTTGTTCAATTTGCACTGCACAAAACAGCTGTTATAGTGTGAGCATGAGGAGACCCTTGATGTGTGTAGTGATTTTGGAGTCTCCATACTGCATAACAGTGGAGTTATTGATTAATATTGGTAGATATTAATGATTAATCGCAATACAAAAAACACCAAAATTATTAAAAGGCACATTTTGACAAAACAGCTGTTGTAGTATGAGCATGAGGAGACCCTTGATGTGTGTAGTGATTTTGGAGTGTCTGTACTGTATAACAGCGGAGTTATTGATTTTTGTTTGCAGCGTACTGCTCTTGTCTCGCACTCGCCCGGCTGCGCAAAGAGATCAATGTTGTCCGTCGAGCTCGGAGGACGGCTCATTTTTGAAAAAAAATCGGGATTTTGGTCCTTGTAGCTTGTAGTCTATGCTATTACGGTGTGACAGAGGCATCATTTGTGTTTGAAAAACGTTTCACTTCAGATTTATTGATCCCGGAAGTTCGAATCTGTGAATATCTTTCCAACTTTAAGCAAGTACCGAACTTGAGGGTTACAGATGCTTAAGTTGCCTTGATTTATTTTAAAGTGTAATTTATGTTTTTTTCTGTGATAGCGAGTTGGTGTATATCATACACATTAACGTGAGAAACATGGGTCTTTTTCAGAGGAGTGTGTGGCTCTTAAAAGAGCCTTTGGTTGATGGATCTTTTGAGGTTTTTACTTCTTGGCGGCCTTCTCGGTCTTCTTGGGCAGCAGGACGGCCTGGATGTTGGGCAGCACGCCTCCCTGAGCGATGGTCACTCCGCCCAGCAGCTTGTTGAGCTCCTCGTCGTTGCGGACCGCCAGCTGCAGGTGACGCGGGATGATCCTGGTCTTCTTGTTGTCGCGGGCAGCGTTTCCAGCCAGCTCCAGGATCTCAGCGGTCAGATACTCCAGCACAGCCGCCAGGTAGACGGGAGCTCCGGCACCGACACGCTCGGCATAGTTACCTTTACGCAGCAGCCTGTGGACACGGCCGACTGGGAACTGGAGCCCGGCACGGGAGGAGCGGGTCTTTGCCTTTGCTCTGGCCTTGCCGCCGGTTTTGCCTCTTCCGCTCATTGTTGTGTGTTTTCTAGAGTCGTTGCTCAGAGAAAATGTGTCACTCACAGCTTCAACCTCACATATATATCCGCCGAGCGCGCGACGGAGTTCCAGTCCGACCAACCAGAAAAGAGGCTTCAGCAGAGGACTGCCGCCTCAATTCTGGCGGACTTTTTTCAAAGGATTTCTCACCAATGAGCAGCCGAGACTGGGGCGGTGGGTCGCTCCTCGAGGCGGTGCTGAGCTCCTCGCGGAGACCCAAACCAATCAGAGGCCGGAGGAAGAAGCAGCGTCACTAATCACAGCCGGTCTCACAGCTTAAAAGCAGCGTGTCTCCGCTGTTTATTCAACTCTTTTACTGTTCGCAGAAAGAAGAAGCGATGGCAAGAACCAAGCAGACCGCCCGTAAGTCCACCGGAGGCAAAGCCCCCAGGAAGCAGCTGGCCACCAAGGCTGCCCGTAAGAGCGCCCCGGCTACCGGCGGAGTCAAGAAGCCTCACCGTTACAGGCCCGGTACCGTGGCTCTGAGGGAGATCCGTCGTTACCAGAAATCCACCGAGCTGCTCATCCGCAAGCTGCCCTTCCAGCGCCTGGTCAGGGAGATCGCTCAGGACTTCAAGACCGACCTGCGCTTCCAGAGCTCCGCCGTCATGGCTCTGCAGGAGTCCAGCGAGGCTTACCTGGTCGGCCTCTTCGAGGACACCAACCTGTGCGCCATCCACGCCAAGAGGGTCACCATCATGCCCAAAGACATCCAGCTGGCCCGCCGCATCCGTGGAGAACGTGCTTAAACTCATCTGAGACCTGTTAACCAACAACAAAGGCTCTTTTAAGAGCCACCTCACTGACCTAAAGTGCTGCTTCCTCTGTTGTTCATACTTTTGTGTATTTATATTGACCATGATTTATGTACAGATTACAAAGTTTTTGTACAACTGGGCTTTTAAATTACAGGGAAGTTGTTCCCCTTTCAATATACATGTCTGTAAAATCCTCAGTAGTGCAAAACACCACAATGGTATTGGAGGTACATTTAGACTGTTTTTTTTTTTTATTTGGAAAAGACATATCATCATACAGAGTCTCTTCAATTATACATAATTTCCGTTTTCCATTTTTTTCAACCTTTGTGTGCATATGTAGAGGGGACAATCAAGTAAATTAACAAGTTTAAAAAAACAAACAAAAGAACTGGACCACAGACCTCACATGTTATAGCTCAGATCTTAGAGACCAGTCAGTCTTTCTTTTCCAGAGCTTCATGTCCCAAAAATAGTTGTCATTTGGCGCATCTGTTTACAGCTGCATTGCAACAAACTTACAAATATCTGGATATACATACATGAGCATATTAGTGTACAGCTAAATAAACAAAAGGCCACAACAGAGCTCCAAGAAGCCACAAAGTGTGGGACTTCCATACATATGCTCAAACCTTATTTTAAGAAATTGAAACTTTATACAACAGAACCGAAGGGAGCTTACATTTCTACAGCTTTCACTGCGTTAGTAGAAGTGGAGTTTGAAACATCAGTGAAGTCATACAATGTCTGCTCATACTGGGGATATAAAAACGATCCGTTTGTTCCAAATTTGGTAGAATTCATCTTTTTGAATCCTTAAAGAGTAAGTCAATTTTTCCATCTTAAAAATCTCTAAGATAACGCCATACCGATCTTCCACTGTAGGTGGTGTTGTATTTAGCCATTTTCTGGTGATTGATTTTTTGCTTGCCGCTAGGAGGGCCTGCAGCAGCTTTGTATCTCTCCTTTGTTTCAGAACCACAATGTGGCCAAAGTATAGTGTCTCCATATTCATGGGTATGGCAGTTTTGAATACGGGGCATAGTGTTTTGTGAATACCCTTCCAATATGAGCTCATTTTAGGGCATTCCCAAAATATGTGGGAGTGGTTTGCATCCATTGATCCGCACTGTCTCCAACACGCCGGGCTTTTCATATGTTTTTCCTGGTGTGGGGTTCTGAAGTATCTTACTATGTTTTTCCAGCAGTGCTCCCTCCACTCCATGGAATTAGTTGGGGGCCACTGAAAGCTACATACTTCCCCCCCCCCGGCCTCCTATGAAATCATTACTCCTGCTTCTTTTTCCCATTTTTTTTTAATGTACAGGGTGTTTCCATTCATGGCAAGGGTGATAGCTTCATACATCTTGGCAGACCTTAGGATCCTAAGAAACTCAGATTCTACTATTGAAAAATTAGTAGGTCTGCACTTCTGGTTAAAATAATGTTGTAGTTGGAGGTACCTAAAAAAGTCAAACATCTCTAGTCCATGAGTTTCTTGTAAATATTGAAAACTTTTAATTGTATTTTTGTGTGTAAATGAGAGGTCAGTTGTAACTCCTTTCCTTACCCAGGATTCAAACCTTTTGTCTCCCCTGTTGGGAAGAAATTCTGTGTCGTAAGCACACCATCTAAAAAGCTTGAGCATGTTATGGATTCCACACAATTTAATCACCTTTTGCCATATTTTCAATGTAAGGTTTATCCAGGGGTTATTTTTCTCTTTTAATTGAGCTCTATACTCACTATTGCACCAATACAGCAGGGGGGTTAGCTGTGAAGCAAAAAAGTAATTTCTTAAACAGGGTAGTGCCATTCCTCCTCTTTCTTTTCTCGATTTTAAAACGCTGAATCTAATTCTAGGCTTCTTTCCTCTCCAGATAAATCTAGAAATCCATTTATCCCACTCTCTAAATTGGTTGTCATCTATTTCCACTGGTAAAGTACAAAAAATGTATAACAATCGAGGGAGGATATTCATTTTAACTGCATTCACCCTTGAACTTAGATTGAGAAAGGGGATAAGATTCCATCGATGGAGGTCAGATTTTATCTTTAGGGATAGAGGGCCATAATTTGCTTGTGATAGCTTAGAGAGGTCTTAAGTCAGCATTATTCCTAACTATTTTAATGATTCAGCACCCCAATCAAGTTCATATTTGTCTTGCAGGCTCTGTGGTGCAGTAAAATTTAAAGTCATAACCTGTGTCTTTGAAATGTTGAGCTTATACCCCAATAGATTCCCAAACTCGGCCAATAATGTCATCAAGCCTAAAAAAGATTTTTCTGGGTCCTCCAAAAGAACTAAGACGTCATCTGCGAAGAGTATTGCTCTCTGTTCAATCCCTCCCACCTCAATGCCTTTAATAGATTCACTCTTAGACTGGGTTTTAACATTTACGGTCCACAGAATACTGGTTGAAGATAGAAAGTTGGCAGGAACAGCCAAATAAGACTGTCCTTTTATGGTCAATGAAAGTATTTTTCCTGATTTAAAAAAAAACTACATGGTGCACCTTAAAACCTGCCCCACATCTGTTGCCTCTTAGAAGCTCTTGAAATGTTCAATATCCAGTAGAATAGTTGTTTTACTAAGTAATTAATCACACACAAAAAAAAAGTAGGAAATAGATTGAACACTGACAGTAGTGGGTAAAATTTCAGCAGACGAATGTATTAATTGCTTACTATTTTTTTAATTTTTCAATCAGTTTGTCAAACTTATTGATTTCTTTTCTCTCGAATCTATTTGCACATGTTTGTGTTTGAAGTAATGCAAAGTAATCAAATTACGTCTCTGTGTTGGATTACATTGCTGTCTACATTTACAAGTAAGTAGTAACTGTCTCCAGCACCCCAATCCTGATTGTATCAATGAGGAAACTCACATACAGGTTCAACATTCACAGTCAAGTTTATTAATATAATACAAAATGGATAGCACTTATATTCTGATTAATTTGTTTTCCTGCCATATGAAAATATTATCAAAAAATTCTAGTGTAGCTGTCGCAGAAAATGTGCTCTCAACAGATCTAAATGTCTTTATTGCCTTCGTTTTGTTTCCTTTTTTATATGGTAAATGGTATTTTGAAAATGTATATCGGTTCCTTTGTTTGTGGTGACACCTACTGGCCAAGCCAGTGAACAGGACTGAGTGGGCAGCATGCTGTGTTCACATGCTCAATTACCAATTAGAGAGAAAGAGTGTGTGTTCAGATGGAGGCTACATGCAGTAAAGAGTCACTGAAGAGTAGCAGTGCAACATTAAAAAAGATGGTAACCACTCCTAAGTTTTCTGGACAGAAGGCACACACAGTATGTGGTTGTATTTTATTTTACACTAATAATATGTGTTTGTAATATTCATTCAGGTACTAATAATATTTTGTGTTAGTGATATTCATTGTATTTCAGTTTTTCACAGTGTTTGCCAATTAAAGGCAGAAAATAAAAACTGGTCAAACATCAGTCGGAGCGTGGCTTATCTGTACGAAAAGGAAGAACTTTGGGAGCAGTTATAACTAGTATTTCTTACTGCAAGCCTACTTGTTCTAATACTTATTATAGTAGTTGGGGCTAAAAAACTACACTTTATATAATATAGCTTATAGTAGGGTAGTAGTGACAGGGGGCCCTATGCAAGGTGCTGTTTGAGGGCCCCTATTTTGTCTAGATTCCTAACCCTTTTAGATGATCCACAAACATGAAACAACTTATTACATTTGAAAAGGAAAGCAGGCTAGAGTCGTGAAAACCTCTCAAATGAAAATCAAACATCTTAAGTTGACCCACCAGAGCAAGTTGAACTGATAGAAAATGATAATACAAAGTAAACAGTGGGGATCCTCTATGGGTCAATAAATGAAACTGATGCAGTGTTCCTCAAAAAGTATTTATTTTAAATTGTAAAACATTTTTAAACTTAAACATCCTGGTCTGCGGCTCCAAAATATTTCAGAATTGCTCCTGCAAAGACAAAACTCCTCAGGTAACCAAGGGCAATAGATCCTAAGCAAATATTCATACTATATAACTGAGTTATGTTACACTAATGCAGAAATTCATAATGTGTTTTTACATTAAGCTTTACAATATTTGGTACAGTGTCCCTTTAAAGCACCCAATTTCAAAGTTGTCACGTTTAAACAGATTTCAACACACTGTCATTCAAAATTCTAAAGTTGATTGCCCTACTATGCACACTGACTCATCACATGGGCAAACATCTGTCACACAGTTTTACAATTAGCAATCAGAGGTAGTTTTTTTTTTTCCTACTGTAACTGAATACAGTAAATTCTTCTGTCGTTTTGTATGTAGACCACTGTACGTGCAACTTTGTTTTGGTTGGGATGTACAGTGTGTATATTGTTTTTGTGGGAAAAATAAAAAATATGTTACAGTCTATTTGTGTGTTCTGAGTCTAAAAACAATATTCTCAAATATTTTACAACACACTTATGTCTGTACTGTCTGTAGTAACTATAACATTCATCATAGTGTTTTACATTGAGCACATCAGTGTTCAACTGGTTCTTAAAAATGTCTATTCATATTGTAAATAACCCAATTTGTGTTACTTGCTAAAAGTTCGTTTTATTGTGAAAGACTTGCTTATGGTGTTAGTTTTGGTTATGCTTTTATTTTGAAAGCGACTCGCAGATATCCGTTCGGAGTTCCTGTTTTAGCGAGGGAAAAAATAAAGTTGAGAAACGGAAGATTTAAAGGAAATAACAATGGTAAAGGTGTTAGCAACCCTCCAAAGAGGCGCAAGGTTAGTATTTGTTGTTTTATTGTCATTTTGGTACATAGTTTGTGTGTTTAAGTCACTAAGAAGTGCAGGATTTATTTTAATCGATATGGTCGATTAATTAATGTTAGCATACTTTGCACTACTGTCTCATTTTGATATATTGCATTTCATTTTCGTTTTATGTGCTTTATTTCCAGCTCTTACTTTGTTGGTTTAGATTTGTAATGAATCTGACAAAACATCAGTGAGTGTCTGACCATCTTTTGGGGGATCTGCTACCCATATGGTGGTTTGTGTGTGTCATTTGAAAACAAAATACCATTTTGAGATGAAATAACATTGTTTTAAATGTAAAGTGTCATTTTGCAGGAGAATTCAGGGGTTCTATATCGTATAGGCTTCGCCCTTTAAGGCTATCGCTAGTGGGTTTATCCCTCGCGCACATGCGCAGCACTGAAAGCATTTTAGTCCACGCCCACCTACTGTGGGCCTCACCTCCGGTCTCACCTTGTGTATAAATTTGGGTGAGACTGGCAATCGGCTCCCATTTTTCTTCAGCAGACATGCAGCACGAAGAGCAACCGGAGAAGATGACAACGACCTCGTCCAGCGGCATCAGGATGTGCCCGGTCTGCCAGACCGGGTATATCATGAGCTTTGACTTGCACGCCCGCTGCGAGTCGTGCCTAGGCCCGGAGCACGCTGGTGTGGCACTGACTCCACAGGCGGCTTGCCCTTATTGCAAGTTATTGCCCGTGGCAGAGAGGCAGCGGAGAGCGGCAGTTTCGCTGTCGCCGCCGAGGATGTGTTTCCCGTCCAACGACCTCCTTGCCGGCCATAGGAGCTCTCGTTTGAGAACTGCCGTCCATCATCGAAAAGGCAGCGGCCTATAAGGACCTCCCTGTCCCGCCGGCCCAAGCACCGCTTCCGCCGGACGACATGGCGGGTCTGGCCTCGTTTCCGGCCATCAAGGTGTACCAGTCGGGAGCGGCGGCCGAACCCGGAAAACTGAGGGCTCCGGTGTCCACATATGCCCCCATCACTAAGGTGGAGGGCTATACGGAGCAGGGCTTCCCTCCTGTTCCACCTCTGGAGCCGAGCCTGTCATCCGTGTTTGGCATGAAGACCAACACGCTCGGTGGACGACGGCCGACGCCACCCTCCACCATCGACCAGATGACAACAAGATTCGCCGACAGGTCGCACCAGTGCGCCTTCCAGGCTTCAGGAGCTGCAAACAACATCGCGCTGCTGGCATACTCGATCAACAAGATGGCCGCCGAGCCGGAGCTCTTGCCCGGACGGGCAGAGGAGCTCAGCAAGGCTGTCAGCGCCGCACTCAACCTCTGCGCTGCAATAGCGGTGTCGACCGCCCGGATTGCAGCATGGCAGCAGCTCATCCACCACAACGTCTGGCTGCACATGTCCTCCTCCTCCTCCATTTCTGACGCAATGAAGAAGGAGCTGTTGGAGGGCCCCATCAGCTCGGACGGGCTGTTCGGTCCCCACCTTCATTCGGTGGTGGACCAGCTGCAGAAGACCTCGGAGGAGGCCGAGAAGTTCGGGTCGCATGTGGCCCGTGCTCAGCGGGACATGTACCCTCAGCGATCCTCTGGTCACCAGCGACAGAGGCAGAGACGCCCGGCGGCCGCCACGGCTGCATCTCGCCCCCCTGCTCCTCCTCCGCTGCCACCCCAGCCGAGCTACCAGACGGCTCAACCGGCAGCCCGGCGGGGTCAGAAGACCCGCCGCATGGCTCCGTCGTGGTCCAACCCACCTCAAGAGCCACCGAGAAAGCAGAGGAGGTAATGACAAATTGGGGGGAAGTGTGATTACAATGACGGGAATGTTCTGTTTGATGTTTTAACAAACCGTTTTGTAATAAAACGCAAACATCCTCTTATTAAGAGCAAATTTCCTGCTGAAACTCAGTCTGCCCTCTGTGGACTCCGCTGCAGCTGCAGGTCACACACTCCCCACACTGTGTGAGCCGGCATCCTGTAACCTCTCGGTTCACGGGCAGCACGGACTCACGTCATTAAAGCAGCACATCTCTGTGTCACACTCAGAGGTTTCCTCCACACATGTTGTAGCTACACATGTGTGTGATTATGAGCCCACGAGCGCCGTCATTACGCCTCGTGTGGACAACGCGCACACACCTCTGTCTGTGTGCAGCGTCTCCTCTCCTCATACTCCGGTGAGTGAGAGTTTGAACGCTCCTCACTGTCACGTTTACGAGTCTTCTCCTCCTAAACGGCGACTCCTTGACGCTGATGTGTCCGCTTATTACGCACCATCTCCCCGGCAGCGAGTGTGTAAAGCGCTCTCCAGAGACCCCTCAGCCCTTTCGGTCCGAGCCCCCCATGGGTTGCTCCCGGAAACAGTCCGGTACGAGCAACGGCGGCGAGGGCTCTGGCTTGGCTCGTCTCCATGACAACAGCAGCACATCAGCTAAATGTACGCCCGCTTTCAGAGCATTACTCAGAGTGGCGGCGCGTCTGTTTGATGGACAGCCGGATGAACAGGCTGATCAGCAGAGGTTACACACTGCAGTTCGCCTCTCCTCCCCCGAAGTTCAACGGGATTCTGGAAACAGTACTGTCATCCCAAGAACTCCATCTCGCTCTCCAGTCACAGCTGCAGGAACTCCTGATGAAAAATGCAATTTCCAGGGTTCCTCAGGGAGAGAAAAATCAGGGGTTTACTCCCGTTATTTCCTGGTCCCGAAAAAGACGGGTGGCATGAGACCCATCCTCGATCTGTCTCTGTTCAACAAATCGATAATGGAAAAATGGTTTCACATGCTGACGATCAGACAGGTGCTGGAATGTGTTCACCAGGGCGACTGGTTCACTTCCATAAACCTGAAAGACGCGTATTTTCACGTCTCCATCATCCCGAAACACAGGAAATTTCTGTGTTTCTCATTCCAAGGGATGCAGTATCAGTACAAACGCCTGCCATTCGGTTATTCCCTGGCTCCACGGACCTTCTCCAAGTGTGTGGAGACGGCCCTGCAGCCTTTACGCAGGATGGGGATGAGAGTGCTGTTTTATCTGGACGACATGCTTTTGCTGGCTCGCTCCAGACAGGAAGCAGCGTTACAGACGAAAAGGCTGGTAACACATCTGTCGAGTCTGGGCTTCACAATCAACTGGGAAAAGAGCTCTCCTCTTCCCTCCCGGTGTGTGATCTATCTGGGAGTGGAACTGAACTCAGCCAGCATGAGAGCGCGGCTCTCTCGGCAGAGAGTGGAGGCGCTGACAGCTCTCCTCCACCGTGTTACGCCTCACAATGTGGTGACAGCTCTCTCTGTCATGCAGCTGCTGGGCATGATGTCAGCAGCTCATGTGGTGATTCCTCTGGGCCTGCTCCACATGAGACGGCTGCAGAGATGGTTCATTCGCCTGCGCATCGACCCTGTGCGTCAGCGGAGACGCATGGTTTCCATTCCTCCCTCAGTGGGCCCAGATTTAGCCCACTGGAGAAACCCTCACACCCTGTCAGCGGGGGTGCCGCTGGGCAGAGCCGCGTCACACATCTCAGTGTTCACAGACGCATCTCTCTCAGGGTGGGGAGGAACGTGTCTGTCACAGGTGGTGGGAGGACAGTGGCCAACTCACATAAACGTGCTGGAACTTCGCACTGTGTGGAAAATGATCCAACATTTCGCTCTGCTGCTTCCTCACAGCAGTGAGCTTTATTGTCCCCAGCCTTGATCCCATCACAGAGAATGTTACATTATTCTACTATGCTGTGCCATTCAGGCACATAAGGGGCTTTGTGATGCGTCTTTACGCATGACGCATGGCTGGGCGTGGAGCGTTATGGATTCCTTTATTGGAGTAGGTGTGTTCGTGCTTGTGGTACCGGACGGACCCAGTGAGGCATGGACTATATCCTGCTTCGCCTTTAACCCACTAGTGATAGCCTTAAAGGGCGAAGCCTATCCGATATAAAACGATAGAATCTAGAGTTACAATACATAACTATCAGTACAGACGCAACCCTTTAAGCTCTGGGCCTCACTGGCTCCTTAAATGGCTGAAGAAAAAGCTGTTTATGGGAGCCGATTTATTTATTTATGTTGTTTATTTCGGGTCAATTCATCATCATCACATTTCATCATTGTTCAATAATACAATACACATGGCCGAAAGGGAAAGCGGGAGAAGCCAAAGCTTATCTAGTCCCGCCCCCATTACCCACAGGATAAAATCTTCATACGAATCTTTACTTATCTTTTGCATTTTACATTTTTACCTATCACTTTCTTTTACTATGACCTTTGACAAAACATATTACAGCAGTAGCATACAGAGCTGAATTCAACTCTAGACAGTACATATAGATTACGTGTGTGTCTGCACATGTGTCCATATTAGTCCGTCATGAGTGAACAACAGTCTCATCTTATAGCAGATTGCCCGGTTTCACCCTAATTTATACACAGGGTGAGACCCACAGTAGGTGGGCGTGGACTAAAATTCTTTCAGTGCTGCGCATGCGTGCGAGGGATAAACCCACTAGCGATAGCCTTAAAGGGCGAAGCCTATACTCATAGAATCTGAAGTTACAATACTTAACTATCGTTTCTTTGTTACTAAAGCCAATTCTGAAGTACAGTTACGCAAAGTCATCCACACCAGGCATTTTGCTGAGTCAGTCTCAGAGGTCAACTTTACTCTTGAAATGTCAAGTTTATTCTAGGCATTTCGACTTCATTCCCAAAATTGTATTTCATCATTATTCTTGATATTAAGTGCACAATGAAAAACTCTTCCTCAGAGGCTTGACATGCAGTTCATAGCATCAGTTGTAGCATCAACATTCGTGGGACGTCGATCATGTGGGTCTGCGAGGGCCCTTCATCACTGCTTGTAGTTTTAATTTTATGTATCTTTGAGAAAAAAACTACTGATGAAAAGGTCTACATAATGCGACACCTGCTGGACATTTCTTTTTTTTTTCTTTCTTATTGAGAGCAGACATCACTGTTCACAGTGCATCCTTCAGAAAAAAGTACTATAGTACTTTCATTTTCAAAACAGACATGGTGCATTTTAGTCTATCTGCTGCACATTAACAGTCATTACAATATGCTGCTGCATTACTTTATTTTATTTATTTATGTTGGCTATATTTTTCTCTTGCATTACTTTATTATCCATTCACCAGCAGAACATTTAAAAAATGAATGAAAGGTTGTTCATTTGATATGAAAAACATATTTATTGTCATTGAAGGTCGTAAAAACTAATCATAGCAATTTGTGTTAACATTGCACTGTCTAAAGGCTGAGACTTACGCGAGAACCTTTATTATGAAGAGCACAGCACAAATATAATTGATAGAGCACACTAGCCAATCAGAAGCAATGGGGTGCCGAAGGCCCACCCATCAATGGAAACAAAATATTGAGTGGTAAATTTGTTTTGTCAGAACAAACAAAAAAACAAGAAATCGAGCCAAATTTTTGATTTCTGTTCTTTTGCACAAAATTAGAAAAACAACAACAAGAAAAAACCTGTTTCTGGTTTCTGAATGTGTTATTTATACCAAAAAAACAAACGGTTGAAACGTACCTTGGTCATACACGGACCAAAAACCTCAACAATATCCAGGTAGCAATTTCTAGACGTGAAAGTTATTTCTAGCATTAATTAAGTGTTTTTATTGGTGGTCAGAGATGTAATTTTAGCAGAGTGATTAATCTATTATCATATATTCAGACAGTTGAAATATATTTTAATAGTTTTACTGGAACTCAAAAATAAATGCTTATATCTAGATATATAACCTACCTCAAACCTGAATATAATGAATATGAATATAAGATAATGAATATAATATAATATATATACAGAATATAATAACCCTTTATTTATTTATTACAGAATATAATAACCTTTTTGTGCATATGTTACTGCTACATGCAGATAGGTTATAGATTTTATGTTAAATATTTTCTTAATTGCTTGGTTTGACATGACGTCGCATTGCTGCTTTGCGAGAGTGCGAAATTCAGATGAAGGGCAATAAGTGAAGTAACTGAGGATCTGCCGTCTGAAAAAATGCCTATGTTTTGTGTAGTTTACGGCTGCTCCAATCATTCTAACCGAGAAAAAGGAAACAGGTTTTATAGAGTACCACAGATTGTCGTTCATAAAGGTGAGAAATCCAGTGTGACGAGTCTGTGGACAGCAGCAGTCAGCACAGCTTTTGGTCTTCATCTGGATGGAGTTTGAAGATTTCTCTACAAAAGAAATACTCCTGACACTACTGCCCCTTAAGACAACTACAAGGGGAGTTGACATTTACAACGTGGTGGAGGAGTTCTATATCGTATAGGCTTCGCCCTTTAAGGTTATCGCTAGTGGATTTATCCCTTGTGGGCATGCGCAGCACTGAAAGCATTTTAGTCCACGCCCACCTACTGTGGGCCTCACCTCCGGTCCCTCCCTGTGTATAAATTAGGGTGAACCCAGACAATCTGCTCCCATTTTTCTTCAGCAGCATGTAGCACGAAGAGCATCCAGAGAAGAAAGGAACGTCCTCGTCCAGCGGCATCAGAGTGTGCCCAGTCTGCCAGACCGAGTATATTATGAGCTTCGACTTGCACGCCCGCTGCGAGTCGTGCCTCGGCCCGGAGCACGCCGGCATGGCACTGACTCCGCAAGCGGCTTGCCCCTATTGCAAGTTGTTGCCTGCAGCGGAGAGCAGATGCTTTCGCTATAAAGGGCCCAGGCGGCCCGATGCGACCCCGTCTGGCCTCGCTTCCCGGCCATCAAGGCATATCAATCGGGAGTGGCGGCCGAATCCGGGAAGCTGAGGGCTCATGTGTCCACATATGCCCCCATCACCAAGGTAGAGGGCCATACAGAGCAGGGCTTCCCTCCCGTCCCACCTTTGGAGCCGAGCCTGTCATCTGTCTTCGGAGTCAAGACGAACATGCTTGGTGGACGACGGCCGACGCCACCCTACACCACGGACCAGATGACGGCGAGATTCGCTGATAGGTCGCACCAGTGCGTCTTCCAGGCCTCAGCAGCTGCCAACAACATTGCGTTGTTGGTGTACTCCGTCAACAAGATGGCTGCTGAGCCGGAGCTCCTGCCCGGACGGGCAGAGGAGCTCGGCAAGGCCGCCAGCGCCGCTCTCAATCTTTGCGCTTCAGTAGCGGTGTCCACCGCCCGGATTGCAGCGTGGCAGCAGCTAATTCACCGTAACACCTGGCTGCACCTGTCCTCCTCCATTCATGACAAAATGAAAAAAGAGCTGCTGGAGGGCCCCATCAGCCTGGAGGGGCTGTTCGGTCCCCACCTTCACTCTGTGGTGGACCAGCTGCAGAAGACCTCGGAGGAGGCCGAGAAGTTTAGATCACACGTGGCCCGTGCTCAGCGGGATGCGGGCCCTCAGCGTTCATCTGGTCACTGGTTGGACCGCTCCTCCTCCGCTGCCACCCCAGCCGAGCTACCAGGCGGCTCAACCGGCAGCCCAGCGGGGTCACAAGAACCCCCACATGACTCCGTCGTGGTCTAACCCACCGCAAGAGCCGCCGAGGAAACAGAGCAGGAGACGATGACATTTTGGGGGGATGTGTGTGTAATGACGGGAATGTTCTGCTTGATGGTGTATCAAACCGTTTTGAAATAAAACGCGAACATCTTCCTATTAAGAGCACGTTTTCTGTTGAAACTCAGTCTGATCTATCTGCTCTCTCTGTGGCTCCCTCGTGTCTCAGGATCCAAGGAGACGGCAGCTCGGCTGCATTACAGCCTAGAAGCCGTTTCACATCGGTGCGATACGAAAATGCGGCGCGGATTTGCGTAATATCCGTGCAGCAATTTTCCGCATGTAAAGCATGCACACTTAAGTCAGGTGCAAAATGTTGGCATTCTTGTGTTCTAATTTCGTGCCAAACGAAAAAAAGTTGCGGTTCACTATCTAACAGGAGTGCTTTTTGTTAATTACTCAAAATAATGACAGTATTTCCAGCTAGAAAATGCGCATCTCTCTCCTCCTTCCATTGCTTGTTTACGTTTGTGTTGCTGCGTAGTGTACGCATAAGTTGTCCTCATGTTGAAAACGTGACTTGTCGCACATGTGACATCGCTCCCTGAGACGCAAGAAGAAAGCAAAAATATATATTTACATATACAACATATGTGTCGGCTTTGCCAAGTGCATCAAGTGCGGCACTTGTTGCATTATTCATTAAGATAATTCTAAACAGATTTCTGTAGTTCAAACAACTCAGAATTTTAGTTGAGAACATCAGTTATAACAGCCTACGTATTAAAAAAAATGTCTGGTTTAAATCGGGCTCGGGCTCATAATTACAGTTAATGTGTCGGGCTGGGCCAGGCCCGGACACAACGTGCAAGGGCTCGGGTCGGGTCGGGCTTGATATTTTGGGCCCGATCTAAGCTCTAGCTGGTACACCAGAATGATTCAACTTTTGCTCATTTTCATCAGATAAATCGTTTGCTTTGTATGATGTCACTTCCAGCCTACAAGGCACCTTATATGAGGAAAACATATACCACAGCTTTACGTGGAGAAGCGTCCGTCCTCCTGTCTGTCCTACCGACTCTTCGTCGCATTTCTGCCCGAAAAACAGCGTCCGTCACCGGCAAAAAACTTTAACTCATTGAGTGTTTGTGATGAAAATAAATCACCATGACCGTCAGCCCTCCCTACCAAGACTTCAGTGAACTTTCCCCCAGAAAACAGCCTCCGTCTCTGCGAGTGAGAGAGTCAGACAGCGTCCTGTTTACTGGTGGTGATTATGTAATTTAGTGCGAAAAACGTAACTTCGTCACTTTCCAGGATGTTTGGCTGGTCAGGATCTCAATCACTACACATTATAACAGCATCTTTATGATCCGCGGGTTTAGATTGACAGCGGGAACACCTGGGAAACACCGACATCAACATGACGTACCGCCACGCCTCTTTAGAAGCTGCAGCATCGGCTTTCTGCGTGAATTGCACGGCTGTACTGCAGAGATGCTTCGCTCTGCATAAATCACCATCGGCGGAGAATTGGCGAACGACCACTCCGGAGATAATGCAGAGACGCTGTGTAAAAAGGGCTACTGTGTGCAACTTAAATTTGCCATTCGCACGTGATATTAAACCTACAGAAGTCATGTCTTTTTTTGTATGAGGCGGCAGCACTGAAAATCCAGCAGCAGAATGCATATAGGGGAAACACTGACACATCAGATAAGCTTCAGCAACGATTGCAGGCTACCCCCCTAAAAAAAAATCCGGATTTGTATGATTTACGTAAGCCTCATTTTCAGGTCGGAAAAGCCGGATTTCCGGATTCATTGGAAGAATCACACCCCTGAGCCTTAGGAGTGAAGCCTATACGATATAGAATGATAGTTACGTAGCTGAAGAAAAAGCTGTTTATGGGAGCCGATTGCTTGCCTGGTCTCACCCCAATTTATACACAGACCGGAGGTGAGGCACACGCAGTAGGTGGGCGTGGACTAAAATGTTCTCAGTGCTGCGTGTGCGCGCGAGGGATAAACCCACTAGTGATAGCCTTAAGGCCCATTCATACCCTACGGTAAAAACGGATACGGACTCTTACGTCAGGATCCGGAGGTATAAAGCCAGCTCTTAAGGGTGAAGCCAATACTCAGACTCTAGAATTACAATACGTAACTATCCTCTCTTGAAAATGGAACACTTTTCCTATAAATGTTGTAGAAGTGATGATCTGAATATGAATAACAATTGCTGAGTTAATAGAAATAAAGTGTTGAATATTGATATTATTGGTTTCCCACCTTGTTCCCACCTCTATACGCTGATCTTTCATTTTGTGGGGAAACTTCTGGTCATTAACTCCAATACATCGCTTTACAAGATGACATTTCACACCATTATGTCTAGACTCGCCTTTTTGCAATGTGATTGCTCTAACAGTTACACAGAAACAAGACTCAATTATTCTTTTTGCTTTCAAATACAGTAGCTTTATCCTGACATTCTGTCCCACATGTCAAGTCTAGTGCTCACCACTGTTACTATGTAAAAGGCAAACAAGATATGGCTTTGGGTACAGAATAGTGAGTTTCATGTTGGGTTAGTTTACTCTGACACAGGTGAGTATGCAGTCTGCCTTAACAGCATCTCCCTATGGGCAACAACTTCATAAAGCAGCTGAAGATGAACCTGAAGCAACAAGTCTATCAATAAAAGTTAGACGCTGCAGTAGTAAGTCATCAAGTAAGTAGAACAATATAGTACAGGAAATGTGCTCTTGTTTGAAAGAGTGTGTGGCTCTTAAAAGAGCCGTTGTGTTGGAATCAGAGGGTTTATTTGGAGCTGGTGTACTTGGTCACAGCCTTGGTGCCCTCAGACACGGCGTGCTTGGCCAGCTCACCGGGCAGCAGCAGGCGGACGGCGGTCTGGATCTCCCTGGAGGTGATGGTGGAGCGCTTGTTGTAATGAGCCAGACGAGAGGACTCACCGGCGATGCGCTCGAAGATATCGCTCACGAAGGAGTTCATAATACCCATAGCCTTGGAGGAGATCCCTGTGTCGGGGTGGACCTGCTTCAGGACCTTGTATACGTAGATAGCATAGCTCTCTCTCCTGGTTCTCCTCTTCTTCTTGCCGGTCTTTGTGGCTTTAGACACGGCTTTCTTGGAGCCCTTCTTGGGCGCTTTCACTGTCTCAGGCATGACTAAACTGCTAAACAACTAAGTTGTCAGATGTTCTTTCAACGGTCGGACAGCGTTAAATACATGCGCCTGATGCAAATGTCACTGTGCCGTTGCTCACACGCGATTGGCTGAGCTGTGATCAAGCCTGCGCATGCGTGACACAAAGTAACTAACTTAAGTAGAAAGTGTGATCTGAGCAGATATTATTAAATGCAGGATGTTTTTATGTTAAGAAAAGTGATGACTCTGATTTAGACTATTCAGACATCTGACTATTACGAGTACAGACTATAAAATACTAAATAAATAATAAATAAATTACAAAATGTAGGCTAAATTCCAGGGGTCTCCCTCTGCAGTGCTGCTTCATATCCTCTATCTATTAGCCCTTTAATGCAAATAACTCATCTTTATTTCTATGAAATTAAATTTAAGTCAATATTAAATTAACACATTAGTATTTGTACAACTTAAACATTCTGCCAAAGGTCTTTTTCAAAATAAGTGTCCCCATCTTTTTCTGTTCAGTTTTCACCAAAGCACAGCCCGTGAAGTAGATCGAGCCCTCCCTGTTTGAAGGACCAATAAGGCTTTGTTTACTGATTTTCGCTGCCTTAGTATAGGGACAGCGTATTGGCTATCGACATGTCAATCTCTCAGGCTTCTAGCCAATTATTTTACCTTTCCAACGATGGTAGGCGTGCCCAGATCAGTTATGTAGGAGCCGAGGGGTTTCACTGCGTCTGGCGCTACCGTCCGGCTCACTTTAGGCAGCAGATGCACGGTATAGGGACGCACTCGCACTTTTGTACGGCAATTTTCACAGTTTACAATGGCGAATGCCACAAAGAAAACTAAATACGTCCGAGAAGAAGCCCTGGAATTGATCATGGCATCATCTGATGAAAGTGAAGATAGTGAGTACGACTCTGAGAGAGAGGAGATGTTTGCTCAGGGACTCGACCACATCTTAGATCGGTGAGTAACGTTATATTTGATGATGTTTGATTTATTTATTTAGCCATGAGTGAAATTTGAATGACAGTTAGTGGGGGGGGGTATGCTTACAGAGAACAGTACAGTATATGTACTGTTCTCTCTATGTGTTTTGCTCTTGCGTGAACACAGATCAACAGCCAGCCAAACTCCTTATTCAAGAGCCAGGAAGTGAGCGGCTCGGTCCTTTAATATCTTCTTACACATAAGTTAGCATTTCTGACTGCACTGAATTTGGTGTAAAGCTAGAAAAGAAAGATACAAAAAAATGTCTTAATAAACAGCCGTGTAAATATCAGTATCAACGTATCAAAGTATCAACTGCTTGATATTAACTCAACAGGTATATTAACACAGCAGGCTAGAAAACAAGGCAAATTAGCAGGTAAGAATACACACTGCTTTCACACAAGCCACGACATTATACTGCTACTTTATACACAAAATACACTTAATAGATATGAATACATCTGATCAAACCTGTAAACAATGTGTAACACTTACAACCATTGCTTTCTGAGAGATTAACTGCATTGATGCGGCCGTAAGACGATGCACACACACGTTTCTCCTCTTGTTTACGTTTTACTTCCTACTTCCGGTTAGATGGGATATTTTCAAAATAAAAGCGCCGCAAATACATATAAAGATAGAAAACAGTAAATTAACGTTTAAAAGTCGTTTTGAGTGTCTTTTAAACATATTAAACATATTCAGGGCAGAACAGTATACATTAGCATTTCTAATTAGCCTAGCTAGCCTCAACTACTCAACTTATGTATCTATAATGTAATTATTTTAGAGCCTCTAATTCCTTTTTGTTTAGATTTTATTTTTTTTTTTTTATCAAGCTTGTAAACAAACTAGATCTTTTTCACTGACCAGACACTGGGAATATTCCCCCAATTCAATTATTCTGTTTATGTACAGTTATTTTCCTGATGTTTTTTGTGTAGTATGTAATATCATATATCTGTGTTTATTTGTTTCCTATGTAAATACCACCCCACTGAATTGCATTTATGTATTTTTTCATTATATTTGGTAACATTTGTGCATTGCATTGTGTTTTGTAGGTCACAGTCTGAAGACAGTGACGTGGATTGGGAGCCTCAAAGTGAGACAGTCAGGCGCCCAACCCTCTCTCCTGCTGAAGGTGGTCGTCGACAGCGCCAACGATCCTCTTCTGCATCCACCAGTGCTACCTCCCCCGCTGCGTCTTCCACTGCCCCCTCTGGCTCAGGGGACGCTGCAGCTTCTACACCTACTGCTGGACGTTCCCGTGCTGCCAAGCGTGCCCGGGGGAGGGGCAGAAAAGGAGGATCCTCCAGAGCACCGAGCTCCCACACGGAAGAACAACAGTGGCATGATGTGGGGAATGACGACGTTGAGCCTGCTCAAGTTGAATTCAAGCCGGTGAGACAGCCTGGACCACAGCAGAAGACCAGAGTGGCAACCAGTCCCCTGCAGTTTTTCAGACTGTTTTTCAACGATGCAGTGCTTGGGACTTTGGTGGCAAACACCAATGCCTATGGAGCAAAAAGGCATGAAGGGAAAAAAGAGGTCTGGCATAACATCGGCGTAGCTGACATTTTTTCTTACCTTGCCATGGTAATATACATGGGGATGGTCAAGTGCTCTACGCTGGTGGATTACTGGAAAGGGTCCCGCCTCTATAGCCTTCCATTCCCCCCCTCTGTGATGTCCCGAAATAAATTCCTCAGAATTTCTCGTGCTCTCCACATGAGTGACATCAGAGCAGATGAGGAGAATGCAGCTAAGAGGGGGACACCGGCTTATGACCGCCTGGGCAAGATCAAGCCCCTTTACAGCCACATTGTCGAAGCCTGCAAAGCCCACTTCCAGCCAGAGCAACACATCACAATTGATGAAAGGATGGTTGCATCAAAGGCCAGAATCTCCATAAAGCAGTACATCAGGAACAAGCCCACTAAGTGGGGATACAAACTGTTTGTTTTGGCAGATTCTAGCACTGGCTACACATGGAATTTTTTTGTTTATGAGGGAAAGTCACCTAGCGCTGGAAAGGGACTGAGCTATGACTCTGTCATGTCCCTCATGGACTTTGATTCCCTTGGTACAGGTTATCAGCTTTATGTTGATAACTTTTACACGAGCTCCCAACTTTTTTTGGACCTGCTAAAGAGGAAGACAGGGGCTTGTGGTACCATCCGCACAAACCGGGTTGGTTTCCCCAAGACCACCATCAATGACTTCATCAGGGGCACTCCTCAGGGGACAATCAAGTGGATCAGGGACAGCGAACTCCTTTTTGTGAAATGGATGGACACTAGAGAGGTTGTCATGTGTTCCACCATTCACAAGGCATTCACTGGTGATACAGCCCGAAGGAGAGTGAAGACAGCCGGACAGTGGGCGGTGATCAATGTCCCCATTCCAGCACCAGTCAAGGACTACAACCAGCACATAGGGGGAGTTGACCTATCAGATGCACTCATTGGGTACTACAGCGCCACACATAAGACAATGAAATGGTACAGAACATTCTTCTATCACTTTTTGGACATTGCGGTTGTGAACGCCCACATCCTGTACCAGCAGTGTCAGAGGGGGTCAATGACGCGGAAAGAGTTCTGTCAGGCCCTTATTAAGGAGCTTGCGGACCAAGGACCTGCATCAACATCCCATCCATCCTCCTCATGTATCACTGCACCCCTAAACCCAGCAGCATCCCACAAGCCGCATTATTTCACAGAGGGACAAAATGTGGCTAAGCGGGATGCAGGCAGTGTCGGCAGACGGCTCTGCACACTCTGCCACAAAAAGACACCAGTCGGCTGTTCAACATGTGAGGTTCCCTTGTGTTTTGTTGCCACAAGGGACTGTTTCAATGAGTGGCACACACAAAATGGAATGTAGAATGGCCCAAAATGTCCACTGCGCATCACAGCGCACTTTTTATGTTTATATTTACAGTACAGTTGTATATACGTCATTTTTGTAGACAAGTTTTCTAGTATATTGAAAGATAATAAAATCCTTGATTGAAATTCAGTTCAGTATAGTCTGTCATTTTTGTATAATGGTTACTATTCTGTAGTGTCTTGTCACATGACAATATCTCAATATGGCCACCTAGAAGCGTGTGGAAACCCCTCCAACCACCCATCAAATGAATGTGTGAAAAAAATGTGTTTTGAATCATGGAGAAAGGTTTTATAGTCACCAAAATGCTTCAGTAATGTTTCCAGTGTCACAAAAGTGAGTAAAAGCATTTGGCACAATTTAGCCATTTGGAGACGTTTTGGAGAGGTTCGTGGACGCCAGTCACACCACAAACTAAAAACTCCATAAGTCCCATAAGGTTAGGCCTAGAAGTCTAAAATTTCATCCAGGTGTAGTTGACAAGATATAGAAGGTATGTGGTATATTGCCATATGCCTTACATAAAGTACATCATAGTTATTGTTATTCAAATATGACCTATTATTTTCTACCAAAAAAAAAAATGTTTTAGAGCTATGTACGTTTGAACTGATGTCATTTAGGTTGTGTGTATGCTAAATAAGCAGAAACTAGAGGTTGTCAGCTTTCAAATGAAGTATCATACATCCATCTAGGATTTGTAGTTATTGTGTTATAAGCTTTTCCATTTGGGTATGCTAAATAGGTGAAAATTACCGAAAATAGGTGGGTGTCAAAAGAGTTAAATTCCCGGCGTGTGTTGTAAATCTCCATACAACCTAATCCTGTTGAGACACAGACTTTTCTATGGCACATGCATTTATCTCTGATAAGAATGATTTCAGTCAGATTCAAGAAATACTGTCCTCTTAATCAAAGCTACTGTGATGTGTTGTGATAACTATAGAAGCGGTCAGACTGTGTGGTGGCTGTATACAGGAGGAGAGGACGGTGATTTATGGTTTGTTGGAGAGCTTCTAGCAGAACCTGCAGATGGAGGCTAAGTCTGGGCTCTGAGCATTGATGGTAAAATGCTCAGAAAGATGCTTCAGGTGCTCAAATCCGACATTTTCTGTGTTGGAAGTCAGTTGTGTCACTTTCGTCGGTCTTTTGGAGACTTTGTGGGTTGATGCAAAAAAATCTTCAGTAGATACATAAACTGAACAGAAATCTTCAACTAAAACTCAGCGAGAAACTTTCCTTCAGCGTTCAACTTCAGAGATTATGTTCAAATCATGATTGTATATGATGCACCTGAAGACAAAACATAGCCATCATTGAATATTTAACCTCAATTTTGTCTGACAGTCACATCTCAACAGACATTTCAAAACAGCACACATTTGTAGATCTGAACACATCCAAAGCCATATTGTCTGCCATTCAATTAATCAATCAATCAGTCAAGAATGTATAAATCAAATCCGACCACTACTCTTGTTAAACAATATTACACTGACACTGCAAAGTGTTTGACAAACATTAAAGTAGGCTAACATAACGTGTCTATTTTAAGCTTGTGAGAAACTAATGTTGTCTATAAATACATATAAAAGTGGGAGATTCAACTTTATATCTCTATATAAAACAGAATACACATACAACATAAGTTGTAGTAAGAAAGATTTCTTCACTTGACTGCTATCATCAGCCATCAACTTGAGTGGGCGCTCAATTAATGTATATAAGGTGAAAGAGTTAAGTTGAATCAGACCGACACTTTGAAAACCTGTTGGTCTGGTGTAGGAGTATAATTTGGTTTCTGGGTGTGAGGACAAAAAATGAACTTCTATATCAGCTGTGTGCTCAGTTCTTGATGAGAAGTTGGAGGCAGCATTAATACAAACATAAACCATCTCTGCATGTTCCTTAACGTTGGCCTAACTGAATTATGTAGTGTAAGGTTCCTTTTTCTCAACACACATGTTGACTTCTGTTAGTATAAAAAATACAAGTGTTGCTAATAACACTGACAATCAATCTTATGTATATATGTCAATTTGATTCTATTTTTCTTTCCTTTTAAAGGATTTCTGATTCTGATCTTGAAAATTTAGTATAAAAATTATGAAATCACAAGACAATATACAAAAGACAGACTGAATAGATTTCCTTGAGGAACAGCTTCAATGTCTCTGTTCTTTCAAGAGTCACAGTGAGACAGCGTGTCGTCATTCATTTTATTATTTGACGTAAAGTCCTTCGATCAGGTATGATGTCACGTAGAGATGTTAGTCTGGATGCTGTGCAGCTGTTTCTTCTCACATCAGTGTTCATTTAAAAGGATCTTTTAAGTTACTGAAAACAGTTTTAAAAAGATATTCTGTGTTGGGCTTATATGACAGGTGTCAGGTGTGAGCACTTGTATAAACTAAAATGTTAATATTGATTTGGTTTGTCATTTGTTGACAGATGCACAGATTTACACCTTAGCCCATTACTGGCAACATTGTTAGATGTTTGTTGTGTTATAGTTTCTTCTAGACAACATTTAAAACTAGAAGATGTGTTTTTGATTTACAGATAATATGCATTGTAATAGTCAAGGAAGCAGCGCTTTAGGTCAGTGAGGTGGCTCTTAAAAGAGCCTTTGTTGTTGTTTAACAGATCTCAGATGAGTTTAAGCACGTTCTCCACGGATGCGGCGGGCCAGCTGGATGTCTTTGGGCATGATGGTGACCCTCTTGGCGTGGATGGCGCACAGGTTGGTGTCCTCGAAGAGGCCGACCAGGTAAGCCTCGCTGGACTCCTGCAGAGCCATGACGGCGGAGCTCTGGAAGCGCAGGTCGGTCTTGAAGTCCTGAGCGATCTCCCTGACCAGGCGCTGGAAGGGCAGCTTGCGGATGAGCAGCTCGGTGGATTTCTGGTAACGACGGATCTCCCTCAGAGCCACGGTACCGGGCCTGTAACGGTGAGGCTTCTTGACTCCGCCGGTGGCCGGGGCGCTCTTACGGGCAGCCTTGGTGGCCAGCTGCTTCCTGGGGGCTTTGCCTCCGGTGGACTTACGGGCGGTCTGCTTGGTTCTTGCCATCGCTTCTTCTTTCTGCGAACAGTAAAGAGTTGAATAAACAGCGGAGACACGCTGCTTTTAAGCTGTGAGACCGGCTGTGATCAGTGACGCTGCTTCTTCCTCCGGCCTCTGATTGGTTGGGGTCTCCGCGAGGAGCCCAGCACCGCCCCAGTCTCGGCTGCTCATTGGAGAGAAATCCTTTGAAAAAAGTCCGCCAGAATTGAGGCGGCAGTCCTCTGCTGAAGCCTCTTTTCTGGTTGGTCGGACTGGAACTCCGTCGCGCGCTCGGCGGATATATATGTGAGGTTGAAGCTGTGAGTGACACATTTTCTCCGAGCAGCGACTCTAGAAAACACACAACAATGAGCGGAAGAGGCAAAACCGGCGGCAAGGCCAGAGCAAAGGCAAAGACCCGCTCCTCCCGTGCCGGGCTCCAGTTCCCAGTCGGCCGTGTCCACAGGCTGCTGCGTAAAGGTAACTATGCCGAGCGTGTCGGTGCCGGAGCTCCCGTCTACCTGGCGGCTGTGCTGGAGTACCTGACCGCTGAGATCCTGGAGCTGGCTGGAAACGCAGCCCGCGACAACAAGAAGACCAGGATCATCCCGCGTCACCTTCAGCTGGCGGTCCGCAACGACGAGGAGCTCAACAAGCTGCTGGGCGGAGTGACCATCGCTCAGGGAGGCGTGCTGCCCAACATCCAGGCCGTCCTGCTGCCCAAGAAGACCGAGAAGGCCGCCAAGAAGTAAAAACCTCAAAAGATCCATCAACCAAAGGCTCTTTTAAGAGCCACACACTCCTCTGAAAAAGACCCATGTTTCTCACGTCATTGACAAATGATTTTTATGAGCGCATCTTAATTGTAACTACTTGTCAAGCCTTAGGCACTAAAACACACATGATGCTGTTTGTTTTTAAACTATTGTATTTATGAAACATCACAAGGTATTCCAGTTAGTGTAAAACTCACTCATCCTAAGATCACATTCAGTAGCTCAAAAGATGTGTCTAAAAATATTCAACAAATGACTTCAAGTTCAAGTTACTTCAAGTTATTACTTCAAGACTTCTTGGGTAAATGTATATAAATGTATTTACAAATTTAAAACGGCTTGATTATAAATACACTCAAGTCATCCTATTATCTGGACTATTTATTTGATTGCTAATAAAATGATTGCATGATAGAGTATGACTGATATTTGCAAGCCGTGCCTTAAATTGGTACAGAAGAATAATTTGTATACCTCTACGTATCTTAACAGATGGGAAAGAAACAGGTGTAAGAGGATAAAATGTGGAGCTGAAATGTATAACAGTGCATGAATGGCATTGGAGTGTATGCTAAAGTCATTAAATACATTAAAATGCTATAATAGCAGGTATAGTAGAGAAGATGCTTATGTATATCAAACAAACTTTTAAACTAACTTTTTTTGTGTGGGTTTTAACATTTCTACACATTTCAGCAAAAGCAGGAAAACAGCTCCATGACCTTATATTATTGCCAAAGAATCATCACACTCATCAGGAATATTCTCTCATCCACTAGATCTGTTTAAATTAGATTTTAGATCATAGATCAACTTTGTCATTGTGCACAGTGCAAATACAGAGACAACAAAATGCAGTTAGCATCTAGTCAGAAGTGCAAAAAGAAGCAGTAAAGTGCAGCAGAACATAGACAGATTTACAGTATTTACAGTGTATTAAAATCACTAGCAGGACTAAGGGTGGGGTAAATCTGGAGATTAAAATAGTCCAGAGTAGTGCAGTATCCGGGTGGAGGAGTGTGGGTGTATGGGGGGCCATCAGGATGTGGACTTCAGAAGAACGGAAAAGCTTCCCTGCTATGACATATTTGTCGGTTTCGTTCTGAACTTGTACAAATAAGTCAGTGTCGCCTCTGAAGTGAAGAGACCATGTAACATTTTCCCCTGAGTAAAGTATCCCATTGTTAAATTTATTTGAGTTGCATTGATGACCTATATTGTCCCCATCTTTACTCCCTCTCTTCAATTATAGTGCCAGCTACAATCACCCTGATGTGTTTATTCCAAAAAATATATAACAAGAACAGAATGCAGCTCTTTCTGGATGGTGTGGGTGGCTCTTAAAAGAGCCTTTTGTCAGACTGTGCTGAGATGGAGACAGCTCACTTCTTCTTGGGTGCTGCCTTCTTGGCTTTGGGCTTGGCGACCTTCTTTGCGGAGACTTTCTTGGCTGCGGAGGCCTTCTTCACCACTTTCTTGGGGCTCTTGGCGGCCTTCTTGGGGCTTTTTGCTGCTTTCTTAGCCGCCTTGGGTTTCTTGGCTGCCTTCTTGGGGGATTTCTTTGCTGCTGGCTTCTTTGCTGCCGCCTTTGGCTTCTTAGCCGCTGAAGGTTTCTTGGCTGCGGGCTTCTTGGCTTTAGCGGGAGCTTTCTTTGCCGGCTTCTTGGCTTTAGGCTCGGCCACCTTCTTGCTCATCTTGAAGGATCCGGACGCTCCGGTGCCCTTGGTCTGGACCAGGGTCCCCTTGACGACCAGAGCCTTGACGGCGGTCTTGACGCGGGAGTTGTTCTTCTCCACATCGTATCCTCCGGCGGCAAGAGCCTTCTTGAGGGCGGCCAGAGACACGCCGCCGCGCTCCTTGGAAGCGGCCACGGCCTTCACGATGAGGTCTCTGACGCTGGGACCGGCCTTCTTCGGCTTGGCGGCCGACCTCTTCTTCGCGGCTTTAGCCGGAGCCGCGGCCGGTGCTGCTGGTGCTACTTCTGCCATTTCTTTCTCCAAAGTCCTTCTGTCGACGAAAGTCTCACTGGACGAGTGGAGAGTCCGGAGCAGGAGGCTGTCCTTAAACACACCATGAGAACCGTGGAGACTCAACTCAGCCCACGTCTGCCGGTCGAGGCTGAACGTCGTGTCACTTGTGTTTTCTCTTCATCGATAAAACTCTCCAGACTAACTGTGGGACAAGTTCTGAAGGCTGACAGTGGAGGGGCCGATAGCGGACTCTTGTCTCTTCATATTGAAGTCATGTTGAGCTCTGATGCTCTCTGCATTTTGTTTTAGGAGCCTCTAAACCGCACACTTTCACCGCCGTGATCAGCGCAGATCAGCGACTTTTCTCACTCATTTCGCTCCTAAAATGTAGAAAAAGCATCAGAGATCCACCAAAAGCTGATTTCTAGCTTCTTTACATGTTTGTTCAGGGACTAAACATAAAATCAATCATCTGTTGGCGGTCAGTTTGTGATAAAGTGAAGTTATTGTGGCGGCAGCAAACACACCGATGAGGGCTGAGGCTCATGGTGTCAGACAGAGCTGCTCACTGTGGCTGTCAACATTTCTTCTGCTGAGAACTAGATTTAATATAAATAATATGTTAATAGATCTACCGTTATCGAACAAACACATCGATATTTACAGACCAATGACAAATTTAAGGAAATTAAAAGAAAATGTATCATTATTGTTTGGCTACCAGCACAGCATCAACAGGCCTCAGCACCGACTCTACAAGTCTCTGAACTCTACTGGGGGGAAATTCCTTCAAAAGATATTCCCTCACAGCGTCTGATTCACATAACTGTCAAACTCAAAGTATTCAGTGACTGCGCTCCCATCAGAATAGACATGTTTCATAAAAATAAAGGTGGTCACACAGAACCACTTTGTATTAATTTGCAGTAATCCTTGAGTTAGATAACTGCCAACACAATACTTTACAGATGTGGAGAACAAAGATAAAAAAAACAAAAGTTTCCCTGAGTATTTACACTGTACTTACTGTGTAGAGGCACAATTATTAACATGTCTATTTCTAGTAGACCTGTATTTTATGGAGTTGTCACATAGTTTTAGTGCATTGTTTTTTCACAGTTCCATATTTAAGTGAATATATGTATTATTTACTTATGTTTTTTTTTTCTATATGTGTTCTTGTAGGGTTTCTAAACTGTGACATTGTTCTTATTCTAGCAGGAGCAACTGTGATGTACCAATGTATCTGTTCAGGTGCATCTTTAAAGTACTGTGTGTGGCACAGTCACTGTCCAAGGTGCTGACTTATCAGCTCTGTTGTCTCAGCTAATAAAAAGCTGTGACAGCAAGTTTTTATTTAAAATGAAATAAAAATAAAATGTGAAATTGTAAAATAAATGTGTGTGTGTGTGTGTGTGTGTGTGTGTGTGTATAATATATATATATATATATATATATATATATATATATATATATATATATATATATACACAATTTCATAATTCATAACTACTTATTGTGCAATAAGAGGCAGATATATAGCACAATAAATAAGTCTTGTTGCACAATAACTATAGTGTAGATAGGTGATGATTGACAAATAACTTACACCATTAGTATGTGCTCACAAACAACAGCAGAACATTGCACTAACAAATGGAAACAAATGGGTGATTTGTGATTCACTCCGTCATGTTCCACTGATGGAGCACATTATCTAAGAGTAACTGAATACATGTATCACAGCTTCAAGCATTTGCACAAGTGAGTTACAATACAAATGCAAAGTGGTGTAGATTTTAATACTACCATCAGACAGAGGGTGTTTTCATTTAGACCACACAGAAGCATGACTCTTTGTGAAAACTGTGCCAGTCTGTTTCATAAAGTCTGGTTCAATTCATGACTTTTACAGACAGATTGAGAGAGATGATCAAAATCACAACACTAAATAAAGCAAGATAACGTGTGTTAAATATTTGAATTATATGTATAAATACCATTCAAAAGTAACTAACTCCTAGTGACCCAAATTATGTTTTCTATATGTATTAATTTATTTCCATTTAAATGGACAGGATGTAAATAAGATAGAGGGCAGATATTAAACTTAATATTTTTCAGTCTTATTGAAGACCTGACTGAGGAGCACAGATTGTCTTATTATACTGTTTGTATGCAATTTGAGTGCATAATGTGCTATAAACAAACTAGTTACGTTAATAGTTGCTAGTTTAAAGCAAATTATGCTCATGTTTGTCAGATTTGTTTAAAACTAGTAGTAACTATTTGTCATCACAAGGAAGTTTGCTTTTGATACGAAATAAGTGTGTGGCCCTTAAAAGGACCTTTGGCTTTGATGAACAGCTCGACGTGTTTAACCTCCGAAGCCGTACAGAGTGCGGCCCTGCCTCTTCAGAGCGTACACCACATCCATGGCGGTCACGGTCTTCCTCTTGGCGTGCTCGGTGTAGGTGACGGCGTCACGGATCACGTTCTCCAGGAACACCTTGAGCACACCGCGGGTCTCCTCGTAGATCAGACCGGAGATACGCTTCACTCCGCCGCGGCGAGCCAGACGGCGGATAGCTGGTTTGGTGATTCCCTGGATGTTATCGCGGAGAACTTTACGGTGACGCTTGGCGCCTCCTTTCCCGAGTCCTTTGCCTCCCTTTCCTCTGCCGCTCATTGTTGCGCTAGTTTGAGATGACTGCTGAAAGTCTGCTGTTGCTCGGCAGGACTGCCATTTTAAACCTGTTCTGCGGACGTAAGAGAGAGCAGGCTGCGTGAGTTCCACGCGGCGCTGCCTCGACCTACAACACGGTGGATTAAAACAGAAAACTGCTCCATCCGATTATCTTTAAATATTATAAATGCACTTTGAAATAAAAAGGGGGACAAGTTGTCCAGTTCTCGTCATGTTTCACTTGCTATAAGCTTATCTTTTATTTCCTGTGGAAACTTCTGGTCATTAACTCCTTTACATCACTTTACAAGAGGATGACGACATGAGACACATCTCACACCATTGTGTTTACATGAGCTTTTTGTAGTTTGATTGCGGTTGTAGTTACACAGAAACAAGGCTCGATTTTTGTTCTCTAACACAGTAGCTTTATCATGACATTCTGTCCCACATGTCAACTCCAGTTCACCACTGTTATTATGCAGAGGGCCGTATAAGATGACTGCTGAAAGTCCAAAAAAGTAAAAAAGTAGATCACATCACTCCAGTTCTTAGATCTTTACACTGGCTTCCTGTCTATCAAAGAATAGATTTCAAAGTCCTGTTGTTGGTTTATAAAGCATTGAATGGTTTTGGACCAAAATACATTTCTGATCTGCTGCCACGTTATGAACCATCCAGACCTCTGAGATCGTCAGGCACTGGTCTGCTTTCAGTCCCCAGAGTCCGAAGTAAACATGGAGAAGCAGCTTTCAGTTACTATGCGCCACATATTTGGAACAAACTCCCTGAAAATTGCAGGTCTGCTCCAACACTCACCTCTTTTAAAGCAAGACTTAAAACATTTCTGTTTGCCACTGCTTTTAGCTGAAGCAATTCAAGTCTTCGAACTGCATTATGACTGACTCTACAGTCTTGTTTCTTTTAAAGCTTTTCTATTTTAGTCTACTTTCTTTTTGATGTTTGTTTTTTTCTTAATGTTTTTACTGGTCTTAAAATGCAATTCTGAATATTTTTTAATGCAATTTTTAATGTCTTTTAATATAATGTGTGTGTGCCTGTAAAGCACTTTGAGTTGCCTTGTGTCTGAATTATGCTATACAAATAAAAAAAAAAAAAAAAAGAAAAAAAGAATATATGGCTTGGGGTATAGAATAGTGTGTTTCGTGAGGACTGATAGTAGCGTTTCCATATGGACAAATTCATACAAAGCAGCCAAAGAGGAATCAGACGCATTAGGTGTATCAGAGTTAGATACTGTTGTATCCAAGTCGGCAAGTATGTAGCGTAATATTGTACAGGAAATATACTCTTATTTTAAGTAGTGTGTGGCTCTTAAAAGAGCCGTTGTGTTGGTATCAGCGACTTTACTTGGAGCTGGTGTACTTGGTCACAGCCTTGGTGCCCTCAGACACGGCGTGCTTGGCCAGCTCACCGGGCAGCAGCAGGCGGACGGCAGTCTGGATCTCCCTGGAGGTGATGGTGGAGCGCTTGTTGTAGTGAGCCAGACGAGAGGACTCACCGGCGATGCGCTCGAAGATGTCGCTCACGAAGGAGTTCATGATGCCCATAGCCTTGGAGGAGATCCCGGTGTCGGGGTGGACCTGCTTCAGGACCTTGTACACGTAGATAGCATAGCTCTCTCTCCTGGTTCTCCTCTTCTTCTTGCCGGTCTTGGTGGCTTTAGATACGGCTTTCTTGGAGCCCTTCTTGGGTGCTTTCACTGTCTCAGGCATGATTATTCTGGTTGTTCTACAGAAGTCAGATGTTGGTCTGCTGTCGGAGCGCGGTATTTATGTGCGCCTGGTGCAAATTGAATGTAGCGGTGCTCACACATGATTGGCTGAGATATGGACTGAAACTGAGCATGCGTCAACACTCGGCAGTTTAACCCCCCTAAACCTGAGGAAAATACTGGACATAGTCCGTCAAACATGCGGACTCTTCTGTCCGTCACTGGACCAAGTGAATGTATTTTGTTGTGAGGCAGAATTATATCCACTAAATTTCCCTCGGGACAAAGGAAGTAATCTTGTATTGTGTATGCTGTGTTAAGTATTAATTACTTTTCATTCCATATTTTCAGAGGAAGCAGAAATCTCTTCTCTTTGTTGAGTGGTCAAAATGTCCTAAGCACTTAGTCCTCATGATAGTAGCCAACAAAATATGGCAAAATGACTTTCCATATGATCGTAGTGTAAGTAATGCACTACCTTTTACCATTAAATATTATTGTGTCTAATGTTCTGTCATGGAGTATCACTGTATCAAAGAAAAGAAAGCAGACTCACTACCAGCTGCAGTTTCTCATTTTGATTTTGCATACCTTTGTCTCAATGGACAAAGCAAAAGAAGAGTACAAATAAAACTATCACTCTATTCACTTTTTATGTGTTACTGAATGTTTGCAGGTGGGATGCATCATGACAACCAAATTAATGTGTGAGGGTTAAAAGCATTCATGAAAAAAAAAGGAAACAAGCTCCTTTATATTGTCCACAAACAATACAATTTGATCAATATGCCATAATAGATTCAGTTTATATAGCGTCTTTCAGGGTACCAAAGGACACTTAAAGTGGAACAAATATGGAAGAAAACAAAGAATAAATTGATGGAGCGCCTGTCAGTCAGCACGGAGGGAACTGTCACCTCCGTTCAGGGTAATACATGGTCAAATTATTAATGGCGTTGCTGTAATTACATCGTGTTAACAGCCGCAGTTTAAAGGTATATGAAGTTGGTCAGCTTTACGAAGTTGACGGTGTTAGCGTAGTATTGATAGTTTATCAACACATGATAGGAAGTTCGCTTTTGATACGAAATAAGTGTGTGGTCCTTAAAAGGACCTTTGGTTTTGATGATCAGCTCGACGTGTTTAACCACCGAAGCCGTACAGAGTGCGGCCCTGCCTCTTCAGAGCGTACACCACATCCATGGCGGTCACGGTCTTCCTCTTGGCGTGCTCGGTGTAGGTGACGGCGTCACGGATCACGTTCTCCAGGAACACCTTGAGCACACCGCGGGTCTCCTCGTAGATCAGACCGGAGATACGCTTCACTCCGCCGCGGCGAGCCAGACGGCGGATAGCTGGTTTGGTGATTCCCTGGATGTTATCACGGAGAACTTTACGGTGACGCTTGGCGCCTCCTTTCCCGAGTCCTTTGCCTCCCTTTCCTCTGCCGCTCATTGTTGCTGTTGAGTTGACTGACGTTGAATGATTTGAAGGAGCCAAATCTACTGATATTTAAATCAGGTCCGCGGACGTAATTGAACACGTTGGTGGTGGAGTGAGGGGGGCTTTTCTTCTTCGTTAGTCTTCCATGAAGCTCTTCGCTTCGCATTTCGCTACTTTTCATAAGATGTTTATTTTAAGCTGCTGTGTGTGACTGATTTATTTTATATTTTATTTGACAGGGACAATGCATATTAATAAACATTTCTGTAAATATACCAGATTTAGCCAGAAGGCTAGTTTTCATCTGCAGTCCCTGGCCAGATGTAACAATAGGCTCCCTAAAAGGCAAATAATAAGAAGGGTTTAAAAAAACAACACATTAACTAAGATAAGAACAACACTTTCTGATAAAACATTAATCATAACCACATATCCTGTAAGTATTCAACAGTTCACGGCATAAAATACATAAAGCATGCAGGACAAACAACACTCAGTATCAGACAAATTCAAATAAAGGTAAATAGAGAGAGAATACAGAGAGGCATGCGCATCACATACAGGCAGTAGCCCACCAGAGCGGACAGTACATGCACACAACAGGACAACATACAGCAACATTGCATAAAAACAAAAACAAAAACAAAAAAACAACAACATGTCTATCAGTCATAAATGAACCAAAAAATGAAAACAAAACAAAACAAAACAAAAGCTTACCAAACAAACAACAAAAAGAAAACAAAACAAAAACAAAAACAAAAAAAAAACAGCACATGAGAAGGAACTACATGGACGACCTAAGCAAGCAGGATAAAATCACCGTCACTGATGACCATCTCAGTGTGTTCACTCGCTCCTCTTTGTCAGAAATCAAATTGTTTTTGTTAGTTTAGGCAACTTAATGTCACAGAAATGTGACATTGAAAAAAGTGCTCGTTTCGGATTCTAGGTCCTCTTCTTTGTTTGCGCTATACATGATCCCTCTGAGCAACACTATCGATAATTGGAAATCATTGCTGAAGGTATAAAACTACACATCTCTTCTCACCACACGATCGCAGGTCTTTTAACACTTTTATCTGTGTCACTAACATCAGTTGCTGATAAACTTTCTGAAGGAGTGTTGTTATTGAATCAAATCTGGACCATAAATAACGTAATGAAATAACTACTTACATTTCATTAGTTTTTCTTGTTGTGGATTTATTGTTGTTCTTCATTGTCGTTGTCGTCGTCATCTTCTTCCTCTCTGTTTTAAAGCCAGGGTCGTTTAGCGCACCAGCTGCCTACACATAGGTACTGAGCGGTGTCAGTGATGTCATTGATATCAGCCTGGAAATCAAATTAAATGATATCAGGCTGAAAATCACAGGACTTATCTGTTGTGGGGAAAGAAGTCTGGAGTATGAATTTGAAAGTTGTGTGAGCCTCCTTTCATATTGAACAGAGGGGGAACAGTATCTGACAGTAGTATTCCAAGCTGTCAGGATGCGTTCCCCCTGTTTTAAATGGTCAAATTTAATGATATCAGCCTGAAAATCACAGGACTTATCTGTTGTGAGGAAAGAAGTCAGGAGTATGAATTTGAAAGATTTATGAGCCTCCTGTCACATTGAACAGAGGGGGAACAGTATCTGACAGCAGTATTCCAAGCTGTCAGGATGCGTTCCCCCTGTTTTAAATGGAATTAAATGATATCAGCCTGAAAATCACAGGACTTATCTGTTGTGGGGAAAGAAGTCTGGAGTATGAATTTGAAAGTTGTGTGAGACTCCTTTCATATTGAACAGAGGGGGAACAGTATCTGACAGTAAGATTCAAAGCTGTCAGGATGCGTTCCCCCTGTTTTAACTGGTCAAATTGAATGATATCAGCCTGAAAATCACAGGACTTATCTGTTGTGGGGAAAGAAGTCTGGAGTATGAATTTGAAAGATGTGTGAGCCTCCTTTCATATTGAACAGAGGGGGAACAGTATCTGACAGTAAAGCTGTCAGGATGCGTTCCCCCTGTTTTAAATGGTCAAATTGAATGATATCAGCCTGAAAATCACAGGACTTATCTGTTGTGGGGAAACAAGTCAGGAGTATGAATTTGAAAGTTGTGTGAGCCTCCTTTCATATTGAACAGAGGGGGAACAGTATCTGACAGTATCAGCTGTCAGGATGTGTTCCCCCTGTTTTAACTGGTCAAATTGAATGATATCAGCCTGAAAATCACAGGACTCATCTGTTGTGGGGAAACAAGTCTGGAGTATGAATTTGAAAGTTGTGTGAGCCTCCTTTCATATTGAACAGAGGGGGAACAGTATCTGACAGTAGTATTCCAAGCTGTCAGGATGCGTTCCCCCTGTTTTAAATGGTCAAATTAAATGATATCAGCCTGAAAATCACAGGACTTATCTGTTGTGGGAAAAGAAGTCAGGAGTGTGAATTTTAAAGATATGTGAGGCTCCTTTCATATTGAACAGAGGGGGAACAGTATCTGACAGTAAACTGTCAGGATGCGTTCCCCCTGTTTTAACGATCAAATTCATCAAATTGTATGATATCAGCCTGAAAATCACAGGACTTATCTGTTGTGGGGAAAGAAGTCTGGAGTATGAATTTGAAAGTTGTGTGAGCCTCCTTTCATATTGAACAGAGGGGGAACAGTATCTGACAGTAAGCTGTCAGGATGCGTTCCCCCTGTTTTAACTGGTCAAATTGATCAAATTGAATAATATCAGCCTGAAAATCACAGGACTTATCTGTTGTGGGGAAACAAGTCAGGATTATGAATTTGAAAGATGTGTGAGCCTCCTTTCATATTGAACAGAGGGGGAACAGTATCTGACAGTAGTATTCCAAGCTGTCAGGATGCGTTCCCCCTGTTTTAAATGGTCAAATTGAATGATATCAGCCTGAAAATCACAGGACTTATCTGTTGTGGGGAAAGAAGTCTAGAGTATGAATTTGAAAGTTGTGTGAGCCTCCTTTCATATTGAACAGAGGGGGAACAGTATCTGACAGTAGTATTCCAAGCTGTCAGGATGTGTTCCCCCTGTTTTAAATGGTCAAATTAAATGATATCAGGCTGACAATCACAGGACTTATCTGTTGTGGGAAAGAAGTCTGGAGTATGAATTTGAAAGGTGTGTCAGCCTTCTTTCATATTGAACAGAGGGGGAACAGTATCTGACAGTAGTATTTCAAGCTGTCAGGATGCGTTCCCCCTGTTTTAAATGGAATTAAATGATATCAGCCTGAAAATCACAGGACTTATCTATTGTGGGAAAAGAAGTCAGGAGTGTGAATTTTAAAGATATGTGAGGCTCCTTTCATATTCAACAGAGGGGGAACAGTATCTGACAGTAAGCTGTCAGGATGCGTTCCCCCTGTTTTAACTGGTCAAATTGAATGATATCAGCCTGAAAATCACAGGACTTATCTGTTGTGGGGAAACAAGTCTGGATTATGAATTTGAAAGATGTGTGAGCCTCCTTTCATATTGAACAGAGGGGGAACAGTATCTGACAGTAAGCTGTCAGGATGCGTTCCCCCTGTTTTAAATGGTCAAATTGAATGATATCAGCCTGAAAATCACAGGACTTATCTGTTGTGGGGAAACAAGTCAGGAGTATGAATTTGAAAGTTGTGTGAGCCTCCTTTCATATTGAACAGAGGGGGAACAGTATCTGACAGTAAGCTGTCAGGATGTGTTCCCCCTGTTTTAACTGGTCAAATTGAATGATATCAGCCTGAAAATCACAGGACTCATCTGTTGTGGGGAAACAAGTCTGGATTATGAATTTGAAAGTTGTGTGAGCCTCCTTTCATATTGAACCGAGGGGGAACAGTATCTGACAGTAGTATTCCAAGCTGTCAGGATGCGTTCCCCCTGTTTTAAATGGTCAAATTAAATGATATCAGCCTGAAAATCACAGGACTTATCTGTTGTGGGAAAAGAAGTCAGGAGTGTGAATTTTAAAGATATGTGAGGCTCCTTTCATATTGAACAGAGGGGGAACAGTATCTGACAGTAAACTGTCAGGATGCGTTCCCCCTGTTTTAAACGATCAAATTCATCAAATTGTATGATATCAGCCTGAAAATCACAAGACTTATCTGTTGTGGTGAAAGAAGTCTTTAGTATGAATTTGAAAGTTGTGTGAGCCTCCTTTCATATTGAACAGAGGGGGAACAGTATCTGACAGTAAGCTGTCAGGATGCGTTCCCCCTGTTTTAACTGGTCAAATTGATCAAATTGAATAATATCAGCCTGAAAATCACAGGACTTATCTGTTGTGGGGAAACAAGTCAGGATTATGAATTTGAAAGATGTGTGAGCCTCCTTTCATATTGAACAGAGGGGGAACAGTATCTGACAGTAGTATTCCAAGCTGTCAGGATGCGTTCCCCCTGTTTTAAATGGTCAAATTGAATGATATCAGCCTGAAAATCACAGGACTTATCTGTTGTGGGGAAAGAAGTCTGGAGTATGAATTTGAAAGTTGTGTGAGCCTCCTTTCATATTGAACAGAGGGGGAACAGTATCTGACAGTAGTATTCCAAGCTGTCAGGATGTGTTCCCCCTGTTTTAAATGGTCAAATTAAATGATATCAGCCTGAAAATCACAGGACTTATCTGTTGTGGGGAAAGAAGTCTGGAGTATGAATTTGAAAGTTGTGTGAGCCTCCTTTCATATTGAACAGAGGGGGAACAGTATCTGACAGTAGTATTCCAAGCTGTCAGGATGCGTTCCCCCTGTTTTAAATGGTCAAATTAAATGATATCAGCCTGAAAATCACAGGACTTATCTGTTGTGGGAAAAGAAGTCAGGAGTGTGAATTTTAAAGATATGTGAGGCTCCTTTCATATTCAACAGAGGGGGAACAGTATCTGACAGTAAGCTGTCAGGATGTGTTCCCCCTGTTTTAACTGGTCAAATTGAATGATATCAGCCTGAAAATCACAGGACTTATTTGTTGTGGGGAAACAAGTCTGGATTATGAATTTGAAAGATGTGTGAGCCTCCTTTCATATTGAACAGAGGGGGAACAGTATCTGACAGTAAGCTGTCAGGATGCGTTCCCCCTGTTTTAACTGGTCAAATTGAATGATATCAGCCTGAAAATCACAGGACTTATCTGTTGTGGGGAAACAAGTCAGGAGTATGAATTTGAAAGTTGTGTGAGCCTCCTTTCATATTCAACAGAGGGGGAACAGTATCCGACAGTAAGCTGTCAGATACTGTTCCCCCTGTTTTAACTGGTCAAATTGAATGATATCAGCCTGAAAATCACAGGACTCATCTGTTGTGGGGAAACAAGTCTGGATTATGAATTTGAAAGTTGTGTGAGCCTCCTTTCATATTGAACCGAGGGGGAACAGTATCTGACAGTAGTATTCCAAGCTGTCAGGATGCGTTCCCCCTGTTTTAAATGGTCAAATTAAATGATATCAGCCTGAAAATCACAGGACTTATCTGTTGTGGGAAAAGAAGTCAGGAGTATGAATTTTAAAGATATGTGAGGCTCCTTTCATATTGAACAGAGGGGGAACAGTATCTGACAGTAAACTGTCAGGATGCGTTCCCCCTGTTTTAAACGATCAAATTCATCAAATTGTATGATATCAGCCTGAAAATCACAGGACTTATCTGTTGTGGGGAAAGAAGTCTGGAGTATGAATTTGAAAGTTGTGTGAGCCTCCTTTCATATTGAACAGAGGGGGAACAGTATCTGACAGTAAGCTGTCAGGATGCGTTCCCCCTGTTTTAACTGGTCAAATTGATCAAATTGAATGATATCAGCCTGAAAATCACAGGACTTATCTGTTGTGGGGAAACAAGTCAGGAGTGTGAATTTGAAAGATGTGTGAGCCTCCTTTCATATTGAACAGAGGGGGAACAGTATATGACAGTAATATTCCAAGCTGTCAGGATGCGTTCCCCCTATTTTAAATGGTCAAATTGAATGATATCAGCCTGAAAATCACAGGACTTATCTGTTGTGGGGAAATAAATTTGGAGTATGAATTTGAAAGGTGTGTGTGCCTCCTTTCATATGGAACAGAGGAGGAACAGTATCTGACAGCAATATTCCAAGCTGTCAGGATGTGCTTTACCCGCTATAATGGAGCTGGATTTAAGACAAATATGATAAAATAGCGATTAATATTTAGCCTATAAATGAATGAGCCCATTTCCTTCCAAAAGTCCATAACATTCTAAATGAAGAGTCTCTCACAAATATAATAGTTTTCACTGATAGAAATAACAGTAGTTGGTTGTGTTAATAAAGACATCAAAACAAAAACATAAGTGCTGTTCTCCCAGTTTAAAAATATAACTAGACAGTCATGAAATTTGAATTTCACTTCTGCAATACAACATCTTCACATAAAACTCGCTTAAAAAAAGTCAGTTTTGAACCTCAGCTCTCTCCACAGTGCTTCTGTGGCTCGAGGGCGAGCTTTTAGTGAACGCGCGCTTCTTTCGCCCTTCGGGTCATTTCGGATGGGTTTGACCACAGTGGGGTCAGGCTCGTGCTGCTGCTGAAAGCCTCCATTGATTGGTGGGACAGCCTGACACGACGTCACCACTCTGGCTCTGGTAGGAGGAGGCGCATGCAGCCATACATCCAGGCTACCAGACTGCATCATGCCGGACATTGTTTGTAAAGTTATTGTTGTTTATTTCACCACCATTCTCGGCGTCTGCTGCTGTTTTGGCACCGACGTGAACCCCGAGGACAACCCGAACATCCCGGCTATCGCCAAATACTTCGCCACTAAAGGGAGGTACGAGGAAGTGAACCCGTATCTCATAGACGACATACTTGCTGTCAACAGATCCATCTTGCAGCCTCCGTCTGCGCAATGTCGCGAAATCCATCTGACTGCCATCATAAGACACGGCACAAGGTACCCGACCAGCAAAAACGTCAAGAAGATGCAGAAGCTGTACGAGCTGGTGAAGAGCAGCGCCGCAGCCAAACGGAGCTGGCTGCGTGAGATCCAGACCCAGTGGAGGATGTGGTACACTGAGGACATGGACGGCAGACTCGTCCAGAAAGGTGTGGACGACCACAGACATCTGGCCGTCAGGCTGTCAAAGCTGTTCCCCACAATGATCTCAGAGGAGAAGCTCCGAGGGGGATTCATCAACTTCATAACCAGCTCAAAGCACAGGTGTGTCAACAGCACACTGTCCTTTAAGGCAGGACTGACCGGGCTGTGGGCCATTACAGGTATGAGCTCATCATGACATGATTATGATTAACATCTCATATTCACTTTCAGTATAACCTGCTCCTTTTATTCTCTACCCAGATAGGGAGTTTGACCACACAGTGAACGATGCCCTGATGAGGTTCTTTGACCAGTGCACCAGGTTTGTGGAGGAAGTCGATAACAACCCGTCAGCTCTGTCAGAGGTGGACAGGTTCAGGCAGGGACCAGAGATGAGGAGGGTCCAGGAGAAGATCGCAGACCGTCTCAGAGTCCCGTACAATAACATCACAGATGGTGAGTGTTGGAGAAAGTTGTGAAAGTTTTGTTTACTTGGGGAAAAAAAACATCACCACAGTGCAAATGATCAAGGTGCAACTTTGTCGCCATTATGCAACACAGAATTGCACAATTAAATGCAGCTGTAGCCTCAAAGGAATAAAATTAAACATGTAATTCTATTTATGATGAAGATGTACAGTTACATACACACAAATGACAACACGAGAACCAACGTGGAGTGACATGTTGCATGAAATTTACATTAATGTATGAAAGCCCTTGATGAGCTCTTACTGATTCATACTCCAAACACATGGGAGGCAGCATATCACCAGAGTAACATTCTCTTATAATGTACACTTAATAATGTAAACTTTGAACTTTTACAAGAGTTTGCAGACGTTGTGAGAAAGCAGCAGCACAGCAGCTTCAATCAGCCGATTCATGAGTTTGAAATGGCACCATTAGATCGATCCACAGGTCTGCATATCGGTGTAGTCGTATCTTTAACTTTAAAATCGATTTTCGATTCATATCAGTTTATTTTTATACCCCTGTTATACAGTATTTCCGTTTACAAGCTGGAGAACAAGCGTTAACAATTATTAGGCAGCATCGGCTATCGAAGAACAAGAAGCAATGTACATTTATTAGCACAAGTAGGACAATGAAATTAGGAAAAACCCTATAAACTATTACGTATACAACATGAACAAGTGCAAATTAATTATCCTTCATGCACAGACTGCTGGGGTCTATAGTAAACAAACATGTTTTCTTACATCAGTACTTCATTATAATGATGTCTGTACCTCTATCGAATATTTCTGTGCTTTTGATATTTTCCTTGGCCATATTGTGTTATCGATAATTCTTTGATTGATTGCGCAGCCCTTCATTTAATCAAAGCGTTGTGACGATACAGAACTGAATCTGTGTCCCAGCCTGAAGCACGCTGCAGAGAGAAGATGCTGTACACCAGCTTTTAAACACAAAATAGTGAAGTGGTCAGTGTCCACTGGATGGAGCTGTTTTCTAATTTAGTCCTGAGGCCTCTGCAGCAGGCTGCAGTAAACCTTGTCTTTAATGGCCTTGAATTAGCATTATAGATTTCAAAAATGCAATAATTCAACAAGCAATGCCCTTTAAGGTTCAGTTTTAAGATGAAGTCAAAGCTGTAGATAGTTTACAGTGCCTAAAGTGGAAGTACCTGCTTTCTATGACATCTTAACATGGCTGCATTTTCAGTGTAACTTCCCCACTGAACATTATTACACCAACCTCTCTCCTGCAGATCTGACTGAGGCTGCGTTTGACTTGTGTGCTTATGAATTTGCGATCAAAGCGGTGAACTCTCCCTGGTGTCAGCTCTTCGATGAGAGTGATGCAAAGGTAGGAGCAATAAGTGGTCAACAGTATGTAGATTTAAAGTGACAGCGCTATCAAATATCTGTTCTCAATTGAAATCAAATCAAATCAAATATTTTTAATTATATAACCCAAAATCGAAATCACATTGCTTCAATGGTCTTTATAGTGTGTACAGTGAGCGACATCCTCTGTCCTTAGACCCTCGATTCAAGTGAGGAAAAACTTGTGATGTTGATGGGGAAAAAAAGACCCTTTTAACTGGGTAAAAAAAAAAAAAAAATCAGCTGTGATCTTTATGAGGCGGATTAAAGTCAGCCAGGAGGTATTTGATCATTATTTCAGGTTCATTTATTCATGGGGTTAGATGTGACAGAGAGAGCGAATGGGATGTTTTCCAGCACAATAGGCTTTGGTATTTTCTACTACAAAGGAACAAAGGATCTGTTTTATTCAACTTTCTCAGTAAGTCATGACAGTGTGACAGTGAGACCGCATTCAAAGCTCTAGGACGCTAAAACTGAGGCAGCTAAATGTAATCCAGCCCATCAGTAACTTATCATTTAAAACTGTTCTTTTCTGTGCTTTTGCTCCTTTGACATGTTAAAATATCCCTTGTGAAAAAAAAAGATGTATTAGACACCATGGCTACATTTTTGCCAGGAAAGACTACTGTTTCGCCGTCAGAAGTTATTTTATCTACAGGGCTGTTTATCACCAAGCGAAGGCTGTTTTTCTGCATAGTATAAATAGCATTCTTCAAATTTAGCACAAGCAAAACTGTTTGGACTTTACACAGGGCAAATAAACACAGATGAAGGGCAATTTCAAGGTTCGTGTTTAACCCTTTCATGCATGAATCATTACGTTGTTTTACTCCTTAAGCAGTGAAAAAACATGCCAAAAGCTTCCTTCAATATATGTTTATCTCTATATATTTATTTCAGAAAACATAGACACAGAATATTGAAGCTCGTAAACAAAAACAGTGCCCACTTCTTGTTTGGGACGTGGTACGCCAGCTTAAATAGTTAAAAATGGCTTCCAAATATCCTTCCACTGTAGTGAACAGCAGGAAAGCGTGAGGTTTTTTTTTTTGCTAAAGGTCACAAATAAAAAGCCACTTGAATTAACCAGAGAGGCAGCAGATCGTATGGGCACTTAAGTCACCTGAGGGCACAGGAATGTTAAGTAACTTAACCAACTATCGAATCCAACACAAACAGGACAACGCAAACAAACAGCTCAGTCAAATCTGGGTAAGAGGTACTCGGCAACACCAGCATTAGTCAAGTCATCTGGATATCTTGTTGTTTGTTGTCGCTCACTATTCATTCATTGAGAATCTCTCTGCTATTGTGTGCATATAAAAGGATGTTTTGTGTTACAAGCTGACACAGAATTGCAAAACTGATCTAAACTGGGATATTGTTGTTTTAAAAGCCCACGCATATACAGGTTATCTTTGAACTATGTACCAACAGGTGATGGAGTATGCAACTGACCTGAGGGAATTCTGGAAAAGAGGCTACGGCCACGACATCAACAGCAAGGCGAGCTGCGCACTCTTTCATGATGTCTTTAGCCGACTGAACAAGGCAGCCGGCGAGAACAAGTAAGTGAACTTTAAAAGTGAGCTGAAGTCCAAACGAATATAAAAAAGCCTCAGTGGAATAGATTAAACAATCACAGGTATCATCAGTTTTATCAGCCTGTCCTTCAGTCTTGTTTGTTTCATTCAGTTTTTGCCATTTTGATTAAGAGAGAAGTTTATAATCCATCTATTAAAGGTATCATCCTCACATCTGAGAAGTTAAAGCCAGAGAATTTTCACCTTCGATGATTAACAGATTGTACATATTACTGGCCATTTACTGTCTGTCAATCTACTAATAACAAATAATTGACTAATTGTATGTCAGATTAGGCCAGCAGGTGACTGACGCCGTGACAGTCCAGGTCGGCCATGCAGACACCCTCCTACCACTGCTGACACTTCTGGGCTTCTTCAAGGACAGCGATGCCCTGACATCCACCAACTACGCCTCTCAGACCCAACGCTCCTTCCGCACCAGCCACTTTTTACCCTATGCAGCTAACTTACTCCTCGTCCTATACGACTGTGGGGGAGGCGACCTGAGACTGCAGCCGCTGCTCAACGAGAAGACGGTGACTTTCCCCGGTTTGACTGACCAGAGGGCCTCCATGCCGCTCTATGAAGACGTCAAAGAGCACTACAGGGAACTGCTGCAAGGCTGTGACTTTGAGGCTGAGTGTCAGCTGTTCAAGCCTCCTGCTGATGTTTAGACAGACAGGGTAGATTACGGGATGATTGTAGAGTTACAGGTGCTTTTAATTGTAAAAATGGAATAACAATATTGTCCAAGCATGAAAATGTAAATCATTGAAATTAATTTTTGTACTAAACATTTTCAGAAAGCACAAAACATATTTTGTGAAGCACTGAAATAAAAATAAAAATCTGACTAAATGTCCACTGTTATTGCAAATCAATAGAACTTTTGACATTATCTAGTTTATATCAACACCTAAATGTTAGAGAGACAGCGAGATCCTCCCAGTGGCAACCTGTGGCATCTCCTGGCACCCGCTCGGCAGTTCAGAAATGCAAGAATAATATGTATGTATATGTATATATGTATATATTACTACTGACCATGTGTGTGTATATATATGTATATATAGATATGTACTGTATATAGATAGATAGATAGATAGATAGATAGATAGATAGATAGATAGATAGATAGATAGATATACACACATATGGTCTATTGACACACATGGTCAGTAGTGATTGCACAGACATTAGATTGCTGAAGGTTTTTCAAACATGGATGAACTAGGAAGTCAGGAGTGTTTTTAAAGTTATAATTCAAAACTTGTTTACATAAGTACAAGCAGTACTTTTGTCAAAAGTGATCAATGTCTGTTTTTGTGTATTATGTAAAGTTTTGGGTCAGGCTCGTGCTGCTGCTGAAAGCCTCCATTGATTGGTGGGACAGCCCGACACGACGTCACCACTCTGGCTCTGGGAGGAGGAGGCGCATGCAGCCATACATCCAGGCTACCAGACTGCATCATGCCGGACATTGTTTGGAAAGTTATTGTTGTTTATTTCACCACCATTCTCGGCGTCTGCTGCTGTTTTCGCAAAGGCTTGAACCCCGAGGACAACCCGAACATCCCGGCTATCGCCAAATACTTCACCACTAAAGGGAGGTACGAGGAAGTGAACCCGTATCTCATAGACGACATACTTGCTGTCAACAGATCCATCTTGCAGCCTCCGTCTGCGCAATGTCGCGAAATCCATCTGACTGCCATCATAAGACACGGCACAAGGTACCCGACCAGCAAAAACGTCAAGAAGATGCAGAAGCTGTACGAGCTGGTGAAGAGCAGCGCCGCAGCCAAACACAGCTGGCTGCGTGAGATCCAGACCCAGTGGAGGATGTGGTACACTGAGGACATGGACGGCAGACTCGTCCAGAAAGGTGTGGACGACCACAGACATCTGGCCGTCAGGCTGTCAAAGCTGTTCCCCACAATGATCTCAGAGGAGAAGCTCCGAGGGGGATTCATCAACTTCATAACCAGCTCAAAGCACAGGTGTGTCAACAGCACACTGTCCTTTAAGGCAGGACTGACCGGGCTGTGGGCCATTACAGGTATGAGCTCATCATGACATGATTATGATTAACATCTCATATTCACTTTCAGTATAACCTGCTCCTTTTATTCTCTACCCAGATAGGGAGTTTGACCACGCAGTGAACGATGCCCTGATGAGGTTCTTTGACCAGTGCACCAGGTTTGTGGAGGAAGTCGATAACAACCCGTCAGCTCTGTCAGAGGTGGACAGGTTCAGGCAGGGACCAGAGATGAGGAGGGTCCAGGAGAAGATCGCAGACCGTCTCAGAGTCCCGTACAATAACATCACAGATGGTGAGTGTTGGAGAAAGTTGTGAAAGTTTTGTCTACGTGGAAAAAAAACATACACACTATCACACTGCAAAGGGTCAAGGTGCAACTTTGTCGTTATCATGCAACACAGGATTGCACAATGAAATGCAGCAGAAGCTTCCTCTGTACTACACAGACCGAAAATGTTGAAACAAATATTAAAATATTTGAGACTAGAAAAGAATTAAGCAATAAAATGGGTCAAACAATAGTATGAAGAATGTAAAAATAGTAGTAAGTGAAGGAATTTAAGGGAAAACGAAATTATATTTAAAAGGAAGATGTACAGTTACATGCACACAAATAAGAAAATGAGAACCAAGTGACATTTTGCTTGAAAGTTTGATTTACGTATCATAAATAAAAGCTCTTGATGAGCTCTTACTGCTAGAACGACACAAGCGAATCCTAACTTAATCCAGAAATGTCGATCAGAAACCAGAAGACCAAAAACAAAACTGGGCCATAACAAATATGTTTTCCATGTAGAAAATTTTAATATTAAAGACTGAGTTTAAAGGTGCAGTATGTAAGAATGAACAGCCTTTTAAATTCATACGCCAAACACATGTGGGGCAGCATATCACCAGAGTAATGTGACTTTTCCACTAAAATTACCTTAATTAATAGCAGCTGATTCTTCCTTAAACACTTTTAAATCCATAGATTGTTAATTTATTCATAAAAAGTACCAAATTACACAGCATACAATCAACTGGAAAACCTACTCAAATATCTAATAACATTAGACGTACAACCCCTAATAACGTATAAGTATTTGTCTGTATCAGGGGATGATAGTATGTAGAATTTCCTTTTATTTAAAAGTGAGTATTTGTACAGTAGGTGGAGCTGTTTCCTTATTTGTACTGTATATTGATGTATTGAAGCTCTGCTAGATTAAGCTGTTGCTCAAGACGTGTCACAGGCCTCATTAACATTTTACTTCAACCTTTCCCCTCCAGATATGGCCGAAGCTGCCTTTTACTTGTGTGCTTACGAGTTTGCCATCAAGACTGTGAACTCTCCCTGGTGTCGACTCTTCGATGAGGTCGATGCACAGGTACAGGCTTTTAAGGGGTCAATAATCTGAAGTGCTTGTTGTAAATTATGTAACTCTTAGTCATTTATAATAAGGTGGAAGATTATAACACCCTATATTACATGTTGCATTACTTATTCCCATGTAATCTGTATTGTCTCTGTTTAATAAAATAAAAAAAAATACAAAGAATTGTAAAAATACAAGGCCAAGTCAGAGAAAGAATCCCACCTAAACGGTATGTAATGCTTGTCTTTGCTTTGCCACTGTATTCATACATTGACAAAGAGTGTTTTGTTTCTTGTGTTACAAGCTGACCTAACACTCAGGGGAGTGTTAGTGTTACTCACTTCAGGTAACCTGAAATGTTACCGTGGAAAACAAAGACTGACTGACCCTGTATCCAGACCACTAATTACTTTTACTGTTTGGTTCAACAGGTTATGGAGTACGCAAATGACCTGAAACAATTCTGGAAAAGAGGCTACGGTCATGACATTAACAGCAAGTCGAGCTGCATCCTATTCCATGATTTGTTTAGTCGACTCGACAAAGCAGCCAACGAGAACAAGTAAGTAAATTTCTTGCAGTGTTAAAAATTAAGCGTGGTGTTCTATAAATGTTTCCCTCCTAACCGTGTCAGTTAGTTGGTTGGTTTATCCGCAGTGTATGAACTTGAGTACAGCTTTATGTAACATTAATAGGTAGTTTTGGGTTACATTTGGCTATCGACGGGAATTATTATCTAAATAATTATTTCAAATTTACATTAGATCACCTCAGGAAAAGATAGACAATTCACCCAATAAGTCTCAGAAAAAGGTACTTAACTGTCAGTGTGTAACTCTGATTAATAATTCACTTCATAACTACAACCAAAATTACTATATCTGCTAGTAATGGTCAAAGGATTTTGGAGTCTTAGACAGTGTCGAGGTTGGTAACATTCACACTTGTACAATATTAAATAGAGAACATGTAAGTTTAAAAGTCTTTTATGTAACAAAAAGATGAACCCACACAATCTAACTAACATGTACTTTAAACAGGTGAGTCTGTATGGAAGAGCAAAAGCAAAATTGTGGCTAGGTTTTAAAGTACCATGAGCAACGGTTGGACTATATGGTGGCTCACCAATTGTTTCTTCGATAGGAGAGAACAAAGAAACAATGGTGGTGCTCATATCATGTGCTCACTGATATCACATGCGGGGTGTGATAAGCTCCAGACTGAAGGAGTGTGTGTGTGTGCATGTGTGTGTTACGTGATGCCAAGTTAGAGAAGATGGTTAGTTGATGGTTAGTTAGCAAATACCCTGACTCTGTGTAAAGCATAAATCAACTAAAGTCTAATAAGCTGTGTAGCAAAGCAAACTACCAATAAGCCGACCTGCGATCATAATAACACCCAAACAGTGAACAAACACACAGATTGAACAAATGTGCATTACATCACCCAAAGCTAAAGTTCTTGTGCTTCGCCATGCTATGCTATGCCGTGTGCTATCTGGGCCCAGTTCAACGTCACCAGTCTTTGAAGAAAAGGCGCCGATGAGCCAAGCAGGAGAAGGTTGTAATTCCAATGTTGAACAATGCTGTTCTTGCTGTGCAAGGTCTGATGAAAGACAGCAGCTGAAGGAAACTGGTCGTTCCTTTCCTTTGCAGGGATAGCAGCCTCGTGCTATCTTGCTCTGTCTGTTCCTTGGATTGCGGAGTTAGCTGGTAAGCTGCTCCTGCTAACTAAGCTGGAATACTAGCAGGACCTTGCGTCGCTGCTGTGAGGAGAAGTTCTTTTGGCCTGCTGGAAATGCAGCTGGCAACTCTCTTGGTTGTTGGGTCCAGAATAGTCCAGGAGAAGAGAACTTCAGGGCAGGAACGCCCATGGACAGAGAGGTGGAGAAGAGAGGGAGCAAAGGAGATAGCTGGAGTTTCGACCCTCTGGTTACACTGTCCAATAGTAGCTCAAAGCTAAATTTGCACTTTGGTGTAAAGACTGGGTAGTTGGTTTGTGTCTATAGCCGTGTTCCTACCAAAGTACCTGTGGAATAGTACCATTTGAACCCTACGTAACCCATTGTAACTGTAACTCAACGCTAGATCTTCTGTGCGTCTCCACTGCGGACAGTACTCTTACATGTAGGCGGGGTTGTTATTGGCCGGCTTCAGGGTGACCACCTTTCACGTTACTGCAATACTTAATGGACACCAACCAACAAGCAACCCTGACTCTGTGTTATGGTGTCAGCCCAGAGAGCTTCTGATACTGCTTTGAAAATACCAGGCTGTACTCAGGCTCTCTAAAGCTCAAGTTTCTATCCATACCTGTACACCTCAATTGTAAAAGCTTGAGTGGGAAGGCCTGAGTAATTACAACTGTTTTAATCTGCTTTTCCTGTGATGTGGCATGTTTTGATGTTGCTTTTGGTAAAAAAGAATCGCTTTCTTGTTTGAAACTTCTTTTGAAGTACTCTGGTTAAAGACTTGCCATATCACTTATTTACAAATGAAATATAAATATTGTGTTGTCCCTTTTCTAAAAACTTCCATGCAGATGCAGTTGCCATGTGCACTGTGGTTTTGTTATGTTGTGTTCATTTTTTTTACCTATTACTTGACAAAATGAGTCTGCAATATTGCTTCTCTAATTTAAGTCAATTTACAATTCCAATTTAGATTGGCTGTAGAGAAAAAGAAAGTTATCTGATTCAACATCAATATTAATCTTTCCTTAATTTGTTACAGAACTCTGACACCACCGGACTGTTACCTGGTTAGGTGCATTTAACACTTTTGAATGATCTTTCTTTATACTTTCAATCTGTTTATCAACTTCTGAGAAAAAACATCAAACATTTTTAACACGATTTACCAATATTACAACATTTACTTTCCTGATCAATTAATTCATCAGTTATCAATTGTAACTCTAGAAAATGGCAGAAAACTGTATAAAAAAAACAAAGACAGAAAAAAAAAAACGAAAGACAGTTTATTCTGGATTAGATCTGACCCAGATGTTGTTTTCCTGCATGGTAGGTCAAGCCAGCAGGTGCCTGAAGCTATGACAGTCCAGGTTTGGCAATGTAGATTTAAAAACAAAGATTTAGAAATCATCCAATAAATGATTAGAATAGCGGTAAGAATAGTCCTGACATTTTAGAAACAGGAGCCACAGATTCTTCACCTTCACCAATAAACTAATCAATTAATAATTTAATTGGCACATTTGTTTCAGCAGTTATAATCTAGTTTGAGGTTAATATTTGTACATTTCTTGGTTGGTTCAGAATCTGGCTAAATTAGCTCTAGAGAGGATGCTCTCAAATGAGTGTCTCCTACCTTAAAAGATACAATCTTAATGACCAGATGTTGTTTGTTCTGTATGTCAGATCAGGCCAGCAGGTGACTGAAGCTGTGACAGTCCAGGTCGGCCATGCAGAGACCCTCCTGCCACTGCTTACACTTCTGGGCTTCTTCAAGGACAGCGATGTCCTGACATCCACCAACTACGCCTCTCAGACCCAACGCTCTTTCCGCACCAGCCATATGTTACCCTATGCAGCTAACTTACTCCTCGTCCTATACGACTGTGGGGGAGGCGACCTGAGACTGCAGCCGCTGCTCAACGAGAAGACGGTGACTTTCCCCGGTTTGACTGACCAGAGGGCCTCCATGCCGCTCTATGAAGACGTCAAAAAGCACTACAGGGAACTGCTGCAAGGCTGTGACTTTGAGGCTGAGTGTCAGCTGTTCAAGCCTCCTGCTGATGTTTAGACAGACAGGGTAGACTCTGGAAAAGACGACATTACAGTGGCGTTGTTGTCTTTTCTTTGCATGAACTTATCGCAGTATTAACTGGGCTTTTTAGTATTTTTCACTCCCTTTGTATTGCACCTGAGAAAAGGCAGATTTGGTGTCTCTGAAACACCCCTGGGATTTAATTTGAAGTGTACCTGTACCATTATAGTATTACTACATCTATATTGCTTAATTGCAGGGTTTCTTTCCATTATTGCACGTGATATAAAAATTAATTAAAGTGTATATTTTTGCAGTGTGAACATTTTCTATGGCCTGTTACAGTACCCCTATTCTGACCATGTTTTATGATGCTGTAACTATAGAAATGTATTTTCTATATTTTTTTTATTTCATCATTTGTATTACCCCTCATGCTCAAGTAGATTTGAACTAAAATTAATAGAGAACAATTGGATTTGTTTGAAAGCTAATCAGCTCTGCATTTAGAAGTCCACTTTGCAAAAATCTACTTTCTTACAAGGTGAAACTTTAAGAAAGTAACCAGTTTCATTGGTACCCTTAAATCAGTTCCTACTATTCACAGACATATTTGTGCCATTCCATTCCTTCTTAGATGTTGACAATGATGACATTATTGTGTTCGGGTCACATGTTGGGAACACACAGTAAACTGAGACAAGATAACTCAGTTTGCCACACACTCAGACAGGAAGCAGACACTGACAGATCGTCACACTTGCAATTTCAACTATTATCTCATTCATACTCTTTAGAAAGAAACTAATTCATAAACTGCAAATATTCCATATATGGTATACATTGCATGATGTATTCATATTCTTAGTCATACAAAGTCCATAAGTTTCAAAGTACAGAGGTTAAGTGAGTTATGCAAATTATTTTACAGTCACGTTATTTACAATATACCTTCGGTTGCTTCTTTAAACATTGTTATTCTACCTGCAGTTAAGCCCCGGGCTTACACAATATTTGGTATCCTGCATCCCTTGTCCAAATATCTGTACTATTATCTAATCATTCGTGCTTTACAATAGAAATTATTCTAACTGTATCATACTTCCCATCTTTTGTACATTATGAGTTTTACCTGACTTTTAAATCCAATTCATTAAAAAAATATTTACAGTAACTATCTTTAAAATTGTGGTAAATTATCAGTAGGTTATTAAGAAATAACAGTTTTGAAGTCATGATGTCTACGTTGGAGAGATATCCACTTAAATTAACACGCTAAAGCCACTTAGCCCCAGCCTGTCCAAGTTAAAGGCTCCCGTGTTAGCAGTGTTAACACAAACAGTCCCCAGATCTTTTAGCTCCCAGTCCAGACCACTAAATGAACGGCTGACCAGGCAAATTGGTTAGCAGCAGCCACAGTTAGCAGCAGTTATTTAGTAGGTCCCCTTGTGATTCGATAGGGTTTCAAAAAGGGGCAGGAGTTGAGGAAGTGAACCTGTATCTCATAGACGACATACTTGCTGTCAATAGATCTACAGCCTCCATCTGCACAATGTCCAGCAAAAACGTCAAGAAGATGCAGAAGCTGTACGAGCTGGTGAAGAGCAACGCCGCAGCCAAACACAGCTGGCTGCGTGAGATCCAGACCCAGTGGAGGATGTGTTACACTGAGGACATGGACGGCAGACTCGTCCAGAAAGGTGTGGACGACCACAGACATCTGGCTGTCAGGCTGTCAAAGCTGTTCCCCACAATGAGCTCCGAGGGGGATTCATCAACTTCATAAGCAGCTCAAAGCACAGGTGTGTCAACAGCACACTGTCCTTTAAGGCAGGACTGACCGGGCTGTGGGCCATTACAGGTATGAGCTCATCATGACATGATTATGATTAACATCTCATATTCACTTTCAGTATAACCTGCACCTTTTATTCTCTATCCAGATAAGGAGTTTGACCACACAGTGAACGATGCCCTGATGAGGTTCTTTGACCAGTGCACCAGGTTTGTGGAGGAAGTCGATAACAACCCGTCAGCTCTGTCAGAGGTGGACAAGTTCAGGCAGGGACCAGAGATGAGGAGGGTCCAGGAGAAGATCGCAGACCGTCTCAGAGTCCCGTACAATAACATCACAGATGGTGAGTGTTGGAGAAAGACTGAGTTTAAAGGTGCAATATGTGAAAAAGAACAACCTGTCAAATTCACATCCCCCATGTGCAGCATATCACCAGAGTAATGCCTCTTTTCCACCTACATTAGCAGATCTACACAGGTTTTTTAAAAGCAGTTACACCAACTACAAATTGCCTGTTGACCCCATTCCAACTTCCCGAAGGCAAAGCAACCCGTCTGAGATATTTATCTGAAGCATTAAGTTTTACGTTACTGCATCGCGTGGCATACATGAATGTGTCTATAGGAGCTGCACGATTAAATTATTTTATCCCCATTCAAGTTAACTGGTCGCTAAACTGGAAATTAGCGGGCTCTGTCGGTGATCCAGATATTTTCATAGCCAGGATGTCAAGTTAGTTTGGCTTCAAAACACCACTGAGCAGCTTTCGTTGGAATGAACGAGGCTCCGCCTTCAACACTGTGTCCAGTAATAAAACGTCCTTGAATAGACCACAACCCAAATTCCTTCCTTATTTACGTGCCGCAGGATTTAGCGTGTCTGCTGCAGGCCTTACCTGTAGATCAAAGCCGAGCCAAGGTGATAAAACCCTTGTCTACTGCAGGGTCAATTGATCCGGGTGTAGATGCCGAGTTTACACATTCACATTGCACACTAAAGCCCGATCTTTGCAGGTTTGAGAGGGATTTTTGACTAGTGGAAAAGCGGTATATCGTTCTCTTTATATTGCTAAATTTTAAATGTTTCACACTAAAATTCCGACACATCACACGTTTCAATAAAGAAAGTCAGGACAACATGTGTTTTTGTTTTTTTTTTGTTTTGTCTCTCCTATAAAGTTATTAATATGTCACTTAGGCCCCTTTGGTTCTCACTCATTATACACATAAGTGCACGTAAAGATACCTATATATTCTATGAAATGTAACTTTGTCACTTTCAACGATGCATGGTGGGTTAGGATCTCAATCACAACAATGTTTAGATTAACAGGTGGAAACCGGGAGAAAACTGGTGAAAAACCACACAGATTTTAATCGTCCATGACGCCTCTTGTGGTTCCGCAATGCTGACATGCTGTATAAAATTACACACTGGAGGGACTTTATGCTGGCGCCGATTAGTTCAGTGTGAACAAACAAAGGTGGCTTAAGGCGAGCCTCCTTTGCGGCGATAATACGGAATCTTTGTGTGAAAAGAGCTACAGCCTAAGGTGTGCAGGAAGCTTACGACTCAGTCACAGAGGGGGCTGTTGAGTCCCACATCACTGAGCTTGATGACGAGCAGTGGTATCAAAAGCTGCATTACAGTCAGAGGTGGAATGGAACTAAGTGCATTTGCTCAAGTAAAGAACATATACAGTACAGACATTTTAAGGTGCTTTACCTGAGTATTTCCATTTTCTGCAACTTTATACTCCCACTCCACTATATTTATTTTATAGCTTCAGTTAATAGTTACTTTGCAGATTGCATGCAGCATCATTTTCAACTGTATTTATTCACAACTCTGACAATCAGAAGAAAAAAAAACAGGAAAAAAGTTATGAATATTGGATCTGATAAGTACATTTAATATCTGATACTTTAAGACTTTTACTCCAGTGACACTCCTATAAGTGACTTTCACTTTTCTCAGAGTAATACTTAAACATATAATCTTTACTTTAATTCAAGGATATCTTATGTGTACTTTTTTACATTCCTGATTACCGTCAAAATAAACAGCATTCTCACATGTGATGGGTTCAGTTGAGAGAGGGCAGGTGGAGGGCGAGGCTGATGGCATCACCGGTTGATCTGTTTGGCTTTTTTTCCAAGTTATAGTAGGTCCACTGAGTCATGCAGGTGACGGATTCCCTGTAAAGGCAAAAAAACAAAAAAAATATGTAATTTAGAAGAGTATAGGGAAAACATAGATTTTTTGTGCATGTATTATTAAAAATGTACAATAGCTCGTACCAAATGACACTGCATAAAATAAACTAGAAAACCCACTCAAATGTCATTATTGATACAAACACTAATAAAGTGTAAGTATTTTTCTGTCTCAGGGGGATGATAGTTGTAGAAACTTCCCATTAGTCACATTTAGTATGTGTACAGTAGGTGGAGCTGTTTCCTGATTTGTACTGTTTATTAATGTATTGAAGCTCCACTGGATTGACCTGTTGCTCAAGACGTGTCACAGGCCTCAAACTGGTGCAGTTATTCAGCAGCACACACCACAGTGTTAAGTTTCAGATTGAATTATCACATCGTCCCAGTGCTTTTTGTTGTGTTTCATCATATGTTTGATTTTAATCTTGTGTGCTTGTGTGCCTATGAGTTTGCCATCAAGACCATGAACTCTCCTTGGTGTCAGCTCATCGATGAGGCTGATGCACAGGTTCAGGCTATTCAGTGATTGTAGATTTAATGTACATTTCATTGCAAGATTTTATCATGAGGGTAAATAAACTAATTTTACTCTTAGTCAATGATAAAGAAGACCCTATATTACATGTTCCATTACCTATTCCTATGTTATCTGTATTGTATCTGTTTAATAAACAAATAAATAAAGTAAATCATCAAAAGAAAACAAGGTCAAGTTAAGACTCCCGCCTTAACAGTATGTATTGTTTTACTTTGCTTTGCCACTCTGTTCATTCATTGAATGACACAAAGAGTGTTTTGTGTCTTGTGTTACAAGCTGACCTAACACTCAGGTGACCTGAAATGCTACCTTGCAAAACAAAGACTGACTGACCCTGTATCCAGACCACTAATGACTTTTACTGTTTGGTTCAACAGGTTATGGAATACGCAAATGACCTGAAAAAATTCTGGAAAACATTCTACGGTTATGATATTAACAGCAAGTCGAGCTGCATCCTATTCCATGATTTGTTCAGCCGACTGCACAAAGCAGCCAACGAGAACAAGTGGGTAAATTTCCTCCAGTGCTAAAAGTAGAGTGTGGTGTTTCTAGTACTTTTGCCCTGCAGCCGTGTCAGTTACTTGGTTAGTTTGTCAGCAGGATATTGCAAAAACGACTGAACAGATTTCCACAGAACTTGGATGTATGATGGGTGTCAGTGTGGATCCTGACAAAAGGGACAGATGCAGTATTTTTTTCTTACTTTCTCAAACATTCCTAGAAAAGGAATTTGTATACATACATATACCAATTCATGGGTCTTTATGAAAAAAATATCAGGGATATTTAGTTGGCTGGTGTCTATAACTGTGTTCTTACAGAAGTACTTCCAGTATAGTAACTTTTTGAACTCTACACAACCCACAGTTGTGGGTCCCGCTTTTCCCTTTCGGCCATGTGTATTGTATTATTTGAACAATGATGAAATGTGATGATGATGAATTGACATGCCCGAAATAAACAACATAAACAATAAACAATAAACAATAAATGGTAACTAAAAACACACTGGAGTCTAGCATGAATCAATCACGTCAAACGTTTGTGATTACAATGTCAAAGACATACAGACGGCAAAAAGAACATGTCATGACTTGTAAAACTGGAAATGTAACATAACATACATTACAAAACACAATCAAGAACGCACATGTTCTTGATCCAGTGTTATTGACAGTTAAGTGTGACAAGTTACAAGTTTTCAGTCTTAATTTTGATGGTAATGGTGATTTCGTTTGAAGCTAAAAGCCGTAAGAGGTGGGGCAAACTTGATGAATGAGAATATTCATCACCAGGGTAACATTTCTCATTCAGTGTGTTTGCCTTCACTCCGGCTCTCCTGTCATTTCATAACCGACAACAGAGGGATTTGTTGATAAAACAAACGTGTCTAATAAAAGACATTTATCTCCTGTTTGATAATACCAGGCTGTACTCAGGCTCTCTAAAGATCAAGTTTCTATCCACACATGTACATCTCACATGTAAAAGCTTGAATGGGAGGGCCTGAGTAATTACAACTGTTTTAATCTGGTTTTCCTGCAATGTGGCTTGTTTTTCTGTAGCACTCTGGTTAAAGACTTACCAGATCACTTATTGACAAATGAAATAGAAATATTATGTTGTCCCTTTTCTAACAACTTCCATGCAGAGGCAGTTACCATGTGCACTGTGGATTTGTTGTGTGTTGTGTTCGGTTATTTATCTCATATGAAAAAAAAAAAAAAAATGTTCGATCTGGATTAGACCTGACCCAGATGTCAACTTGTGAGAAAAACCATCAAACATTTTTAATATGATGTACTGAGATTACAACAATTATTTTCCTGATAAATTCATTCATCAGTTATCAATTGTTACTCTAGAAAATGTCTAGAAAACTGTATAATTATCATGATATTGAATCTGGGTTAGATGTGACCCAGATGTTGTTTGCCCTGCATGGTAAGTCAAGCCAGCAGGTGCCTGAAGCTGTGACAGTCCACGTTTGGTTGGTTCAAAATCTGGCTAAATTAGCTCTAGAGAGGATGCTCTCAAATGAGTGTCTCCTACCTTAAAAGATACAGTCTTAAATGACCAGATGTTGTTTGTTCTGTATGTCAGATCAGGCCAGCAGGTGACTGAAGCTGTGACAGTCCAGGTCGGCCATGCAGAGACCCTCCTGCCACTGCTTACACTTCTGGGCTTCTTCAAGGACAGCGATGTCCTGACATCCACCAACTACGCCTCTCAGACCCAACGCTCTTTCCGCACCAGCCATATGTTACCCTATGCAGCTAACTTACTCCTCGTCCTATACGACTGTGGGGGAGGCGACCTGAGACTGCAGCCGCTGCTCAACGAGAAGACGGTGACTTTCCCCGGTTTGACTGACCAGAGGGCCTCCATGCCGCTCTATGAAGACGTCAAAAAGCACTACAGGGAACTGCTGCAAGGCTGTGACTTTGAGGCTGAGTGTCAGCTGTTCAAGCCTCCTGCTGATGTTTAGACAGACAGGGTAGACTCCGGAAAAGACGACACTACAGTGGCGTTGTTGTCTTTTCTTTGCAACTTATTGCAGTATCAACTGGGCTTTTTAGTATTTTTCACTCCGTTTGTGTTTCACCTGAGAAAAGGCAGATTTGTTGTCTCTGAAACACCCCTGGGATTTAATTTGAAGTGTACTCGTACCATTATAGTATTACTACATCTATATCGCTTACTTACAGGGTTTCTTTCCATTATTGCACATGATATAACATGAATTAATGTGTATATTTTTGCAGATTGTCCATTTTCTATGTCCTGTCACAGTACCCCTATTCTGACCATGTTTCATGATGCTGTATTTTTTTTTTATTTCATCATTTATATTACCCCTATTGCTTGATGAAACTTTAAGGAAGTAACCAGCTTCATAGGTCTCCTTAAATCAGTTCCTACTATCCACAGACACATTCGTGCCATTCCATTCCTTCTCATCTGTTTACATCATTGTGTTCGGATCACATGTTGGGAACGCACAGCTAACTGAGATAAGATAACGCAGTTTGCCACACACTCATACAGGAAGCAGACATCGTCAAACTTGCAATTTCTTTTACTTTTATCTCCTCATTCATACTTTTAAGAAAGAAACTAATGTATAAACTGCAAATATTCCATATATAGTATACATTGCAAGATGTATTCATCACTCATACAAAGTCCATAAGTTACAACGTACAAAATTAACTCAGTTATGCAAATTTTTTCACAGCCATCACTGACACCATGCAGTTTAGCTCCCAGTTATTTACAATATACCTTCGGTTGCTTCTTTAAACATTGTCATTGTACCTGCAGTTAAGCTCCGGGCTTACACAATATTTGGCATCCTTCATCCCTTTTCCAAATATCAGAGGGAAAGGGGTGTTCCCAGAACACTGTGATGCTGGAAAGGCGACAGGGTCAGCCAAATATAAACAAAGTATGACATTTGTTATGGTCAGTTTGTTTGTTCAGTCATGGAAACAAAGAAAGATCTTTCTCTTCCGATTAAAACCAAATATACATAGTGCACCTTTAAATCCAGAAAATTCAGTTGAAGGTTTCTGGGTTTCTATTGTAAATATTGATTTATTTATTTTTTAATAGACAATCATTAACTTTTTCTCTACAGATCAGACGTAGGACCTTGAAAAGAACAACTTGTTTATATAATCAACCGCAGACCAGATGAATGAATGAAGTAGTATACATTATACTTTCAGCCATGTTGCTCCAATAAAGTTAAGCTAGCATTGGTTAGTTGCTTTTAGCTCGCTAACAAAGGTTGAAGGTGCGGATATCAAACGGAGCAAATGTGTTTTAAATGGTTCAGCTTTAACCAGGACAGAGTGTTTTCTTGTAACCTGAACTGATTTGCATTGCAGCTGATGTCTAATCTGACTCTCAACCGTTATTACGGCATTCTAACGTCAACGTCTCGTGAATACACCCAGCTAGTATTAATGTCATGTTTCAGGCATTTCTTATTAACCTCACTGGACATTTACTCGGTAAATAATGAAGCGAGGTTACTTCATGTTATGCGCACAACTTTATGTATAACATCACTGAGGTGAGGACGTTTCCCAGGAGAGAGAATAACCTCAATTTTCAGCCATTTTGCTCCAATAAAGTAACGTTATAGCTAGCCTAGCGTAGCTGTCATTAGCTTAAAAGTTACGTTTAGCTCGCTAACAACGGTTGGAGGTGGCAGATTTCAAACGGAGCTAACGTGTTTTTAACGGTTCGGCGTCGACTGTTTGTTTGTAACCGCTGAAATCAGTCGGTCATCTTGTTCGCCTGTTATTACACGAGCAACAGAAACTGCGGTAGAAAGTTGTATTTAATTTGACAAACTTTGTTGATAAGGTTAAGTGTAAGTAATGCTCAACCTCCAGCCTTGTTCTGTCGGTTTCAGCGATCGGCCCCGTCATGTCGTTATTCTTGAGTATTGGCTGCTACACTGAAAATTATGCAGATTTCACGACGTCGGAGGAGGAGGAGGACCGGAGGTTGGGCCAGCGGAATGCTACGTGTCTTGGAAGTCCCTTTTAAAGCCCCTCGTCTTCTTGGATTACCACTGCCAAAACTTTGGTGGTTACAACCCGAGCGAGCGACAGACTCCCCCCATCCAGGCCTCTGTGTGTCTGAGCCCGGTGTGCAGCAGCAGCAGCAGCGGTCGAGAGAAATGTCCGGGGTGAAAAAGCTTCGCACGGTGAGTAACGAAGTAGATCTGGGGATAAGGGGGGCGAGGAGAGGAACGACTGAAATTCAAGCTGTCATCAGATTAGCCTCAAATGTGTGTCAAGAAGTGAAGCGAAGCCAGCGCCGGAGATGTAAAACTTCCTTGCTAGCATGTGTATTAAAGGACTGTTCTTGTAAACACATGAAATCAAATCAAAATCAATCTGACTGTCCGCTATGTTTCTCCTTGTCGGCGATCCTTCTGCTACTGAGAGAAAAGAAACAGTGAAAAGTTGATGACTCGTTCCTTCAAAGTAACTCTGGACTGCTGCTTTATATATATATATATATATCTTTAAACCCAACCTATGCCTCTTTACTGTAACCAACTACCAGGTGTGATGGTCGCAGCCTTGACTCTGAACAGAAGGGTTGTTGTAGTAACGTATCCATGTCACTTTGGCCCATTCATAACGTCGGGTGTCTGGTGAGGAGGGGAGGGAGGGGAGAAAGAAGCCACTGTGAAACCGGCTGGCTGATGCTGCACAGGAATGCTGCTAACTTGGATAACATAGTGATCCTGAAGTATGAGAAGGTGTTTCAGTGCACAGTTTTTGTATAGAAACTAGAAAAAACTCATGCAGGCTTTCGGAAATCACTTTGGAAATCAAACATGTCACACATCTGCAGCCTTCAGATTGTTAAACATGAGTACGTGATGCTGCTTTTCTATATGAGATATTGAACATCTTTCACCTTTATATAAAAAAAAGAAAGATGATTAATCGGGGAAACAGTAGATTAACAGACATTTTAAATCACGAGTTATCAAGTAACCCGATGTGTCATTATTATTTTTAACAAATTATGTCATCATTGCTCAAATTCCTGCCGTTGAGTAACTTCAGAGCACTTTATTGTCAGTTAATCTATTGTGATTTTCTTGGAAACAGGATGTAGCCCGAGCTTAGCTTGGAGAAAGATAAAAGAATTACATAAGATCCTCTAAATTTGTAATAACAAGGGTTTCTAGTGCATTTCTTATGCAGGAATGCAGATGAAAGGGCTTTTCAACAGGAAAGAGATTTGAGAGAAGAAAAAGTGGATTAAAAAGAAATAAAGTTAATAATAGGAAGGGAAGTAATGTTTTGGATAAAATCATTTAATAAGAGAATGTTTCCCCATAAAGGAAGTAGGACATAATAAGGATCAGTGTGTTGGCAGTCTGTGATTGAAGGAGAGAAGGTGTCCACTATGTCTAGAAGAATAGCGCTGTTTGTCTTAATCTCACTCCAGTTGCATGGGTGTGTGCAGCACAGGCATCAAGTGTAGGGTACATGTTATTTGACCATGATTAGTGAGCAAATGAAAAAAAAATGGAGCGTATAAAGCATATTTGTACTGTTGTGAGGTGGAGCAGCGAGGCTACTTGAAATCCTGCTCATGGTAAACCCAACTTAATGCCAGTGACATTTGCGATGTCATCAATAGGCTTCTGAAGGGCCATTGTGAAGCTCCATGTGGGTGGCGAATGCCATGTTGGCACTGCCTGATTCCTGGGGCTGGGCAATATGAGTAAAATAGTAATGATAAAATAATTTCATGATATTTTTAGACCATATTGGGATTCCAGGTATATTTCTCAATATTTTGAAATCTCCTCAATAGCACTTCATAAACACTAGGACTGGGCAGTTAAATCAAGTATCACAATATTTTTGATTTTAATTATTGATATTGTAATAATATTGTAGGATTGACTATTGGTACTTTCCCAGATTTTTGATAAATAATCATCAGGGCTCTAGAGGTCAAACCCAAAAAATGTGTCTGAGCTGAGGCGAGCCAAATGAAGCCCGCTGCTGACAGCAAGCCTGAGAGTTAACAGCTCGGTATCACTCAAGACAGCAACACCCTTAATCATGCATAACTCTAAGCCTTGATATCATTTGAACAAGTGTGAGATTTAAAAATTCAGAACCATTTTTTAAAACATGTTTATTTTAGAAGTAAACTTTAGGCATTTTATTATGGAGGTCTATGGGGATTGACTTGCTTCTGGAGCCAGTGTGGCCGTTTGAGGAACTGTAGTTTGGCTTAATTTTTCGGCCCTGAAGGCTGCCACTTGATTTTTTTGTAGTGGTCAGATTGGTGACCTATAAACCGAGCAAATCGTCTCCTCTAGAAAGGCAACCATAAAGTCTAAATTCATGTGGTGATCATCTCACATTATCAAATGAAACACACCTTATGTGTGATGGCACAAGGTCATTACATTATACAGTCACAGCAATGTTTGTGCACAAGAGAGAAAAATGACTTGTTAAATCCATATTGTCAGATTCAGACTGAAACCCTGTGAGTGTCTATTCAGGCATTTTATAGGCGTAGGTTGTAGTGACTGAGAGGAGGGAGGAGGTGAGGGGTGAGTATGCAAAAAGTGAAGCCATGGGATGGATGTAGGGAAGAAGGGAGAGTGGATGCAGAGGCCGAACGTGTGGGCACGAGCACTGCCACATCATCGCTGGGCTGCAGGCAGCACACTGGACACATTGTCCAGTCAGTCCTCCCCCTCCCTTCATCCCTTCCCTCCTCTACCCCTCCCCTTTAGAAGTCAATACAGCCCCATTTATCCACATAGTCACTGCGGACAGGGCACGTAAAAACAGTCATGCTACACTAAACTGAGCTCTAATCGCTATGTAAAGTGACAATATATGTTAGTGTGGATGACATGACAAAATAAGTCAGGCAGGGTCAGACAACTGCAGCGTTCAGATGTAGATGGTCTATGGCAACCACTCGTCATGTTTGCCTATTAATTATTTTACAAACAATTTCCTAAGACCAAGCACAGCCTGTGTTCTTCTATTTTAGGATCTGAACAGGTCAACGAATGTGGTGTACCAGGCCCATCATGTCAGCCGCAGCAAGAGAGGGCAGGTCGTGGGCACCAGGGGAGGCTTCAGAGGCTGCACTATCTGGCTCACTGGTAAGTCTCTATAGTCTAATATGATATCTGTCATGAGGTAGCTCCTTCATCTGCCACGATATGGACTATTTTAGAAACAGTGCCTCATTCAACCCAGTTTCATGCTTGTCACATTTTCCCACCAGGTTTGTCTGGTGCCGGGAAGACTACCATCAGTTTTGCTCTAGAAGAGTACCTTGTTTCCCATGCTATCCCTTGCTACTCGCTGGACGGAGACAACATTCGCCATGGCCTGAACAAGAATCTGGGCTTCACTGCTGAAGACCGCGAAGAAAACATCCGTCGGGTCGCTGAGGTGGCCAAACTGTTTGCCGATGCTGGGCTGGTGTGTGTTACCAGTTTCATCTCTCCTTTCAGCAAGGTCAGGAAACAGTTACAACCATGTTCTAGATGAAATATATTTCTATCCACAATCCAAAATTACCAGCAAGTTGGTAGTACTTAAAACTTCATTCAAATTATATACATGTACTATTTTCTTTCAAAGGATCGCGAGGAGGCAAGGAAGATCCATGCCAGTGCCGGACTTCCATTTTTCGAGGTGTTCATCCACGCTCCTCTTGAGGTGTGTGAGAGTAGGGATGTAAAAGGACTTTACAAGAAGGCTCGCGCTGGAGAGATCAAAGGTCTGTATGACAATCCGTACCTCAACCAACTCTCTCCAAGTTATTGGCAATATGTGCCACTCTATGAGCCATTAAAGGAATGCCATGCCCTTTCTCCATCCACAGAGTATTTCACTTGCGGTTGTGCTACATGTTATTAGAATGAAAATGGCCCTGATGCTTGTGATTCTTACATTTGTTGCCAGGTTTCACTGGTATCGACTCAAACTATGAGCGTCCTGAGGAACCAGATCTTGTCCTGAAAACTGGAGAGCTCTCAGTCAACGAATGCCTCAACCAAGTGTTGGAGCTGCTCAGGGACCAGGTGGGTGTTAACAGACAGTCCAGCAAAATGTAATGTAATGTTGTTTCCTACACAGGCCTCCATCATTCATCATACATGTCAAAGGCTAATACCCACAAATCTTTCTGTACACGGAATGATATATCCCTGTTCAAACAAACAGCTTATGTCACAAAAAAAACTCAGTATACTCTGGGATGGGCTTGACTAGCTGGTTTCTTTGACCCTGACAATGATTTCAACTACTAAACATGAAGAAGACATACCTGCCAACACTACAGGTTTTCGTGGGAAGTCTCCCAATTTTTAACTGAGCTCAGTTTGGTGCTACAAATGGAAGAAACAGGTCCAGTGAAGAAGAAATACACTTCAAACTTTTCTTTAGTTTTTTTTTTTTTTCAAACATGTAAATAAAAAGACAAGTTTCACTCCACATGGTGTGAGACCTTCCCTTCATTGACTTTTGCCTCCTCACTCACTTGCTTATATTTCTTCCTCTTTTCTGCAGACTGTAGTCTTGCATCATTTCATCCTTCTTCTTCCTCTTTTTGAAGGTCTGTCAGCTAACCGTGGTGCTTAACTTTTGCCGGTATCCAGTAATTTGCAGAAAAATGAAATGAGAAAATTGTTGTGGGAACTAATAACAGCTGTTCAGGGAGAGAGCGTCCTGGTGACCCTTAGATGATGTTTGATTGCTCAGAATAGATGACAGTATTGATCTCAACAGGGATAGTAGGTCATTGTAGCAGTAAACAGGCTGCTGAACTTGTCTTATCCATTGGAATCGCATGCTACTAAGCTCTTCAGTGTCCAGTACCATGTGCACTGCATCGCAAAACAATGAAGCAAACTCATGGGTCTACAATACTGGAAACTTCAACAAGAAGGACGAGTGCCTATGATGAAGAAACCTCTCAAAGCAACATTGCCAGGTCTAATGCCTGTGAAATGATCATTTTATGTGAGGATGAAAACATCAACAAGATGCTGAAACATCTTTTTACACAACATGGGCTGAAATTCAAGGAGTTAATGTGTAGTGGATGCATGACAGCTGCTGCTCCCTAACTGAGCAGCACAAAAAACTTTAGTGACACAGTCAGGCTTAAATATTAATAATAATGGCAGAGTGCTGCACAAATATTGTCTCATTTCAGCCTTTTGTTGAAAGAACTGTTTCCACATTAAACAGAGTCACACGCAAGCCTTTTTTTTTTTACTCTGTTTCTACACTGTCGACTCTGAAAATCTGAAAGTGTGTGCCTATAACTTTTCCACACAGGAAATTGATCAGACATCAATAAGGGATTCAATAACAGTCAGACTGATGTGCAGAATCGATAATGGCATTGGTATCAATAAAATCTCATTAATTCCCATCCCTAGAAGAAAAAAAATATGATTCAGGTGAAAGAAAACAAGGACAGCATGAATATACATTATGAAACATATGATAGCAAAATTAAAGGTTGTTGGAGCTTAAAATACTTGTTTTAACAAAATTGCTGTAGAGCTACAGGTGATGACTCTCACTTCTCAAAGAGCAACTGAAATCTCATTCGAGCATGGTTCTCACAGTAATGTATGTCATCTAAAGCTCATTAATCTCTTGCACTCAATGCCATTATGACCCACAGATCCTTTGTAAATGTATGAAAGATCCAGGCGCTGATACAGACAGAGTACACACAGCTATACCTCCACACAGATATACCTCAACTGCCAAGGCTCAAGCTTTGCTGATAATAAATGTTAAAAGTAATTACGCTAACGTGGCGCCCTTTTTTTATTGTCCTGTGACAGAGGCATAAGTTAACAGTGCAGTGCCAGCATAAGTTTGCAAAAAGATTTTACAAAGATGGCGTCCTGTTCCCATGTATGCATTGCTTAATAAACGCCTAAAGGCAAGCTCCGTTAATGTAGCAGTTGCATCAGTAGGTGTTGAGTCATTGACAAATTTCTCCCTTGTTCACTTTGGCAAACTGAGCTGTGTCTGATTAGCTTCACTACCTGAACACCAAAGATTCCATGACAACAACAACAAAAAAGCTGAACATACACTTTCTTTACAACTGAAGATTTTTTGAAAATAAAAAAAAAAATCTTTGGTTTGTGGAACAGGGTTACATGGATTATCAGAATCTTCCTCCAAACATTGGTTGGTTTACTTTTTGTCTTTTAATAATGACTAGACTTGAAAAGACTTGCAACATCATGTGATTGCATAAAAACTACCTGATAGGAATTGTCGATAGGAAACCAGCACAACTCGGGTGGGTTAAAACTTGAGTTGATGCTGGATAGAAAAAATGGGGTTTTACAACTAAAGTTGAATCATGAAAGATTGAAGGGGAGATGGGGGAGGGAGATAGGAAAAAAGAACTCTCTAAAAGCTCTTCTTTAGTTACTCCTACGCCTACAAATCAGTTACATCAGAGAGCAAGGAAGGAAGTCGGTGACTGAGTAAAACATAAAAAGAGTAAAACTTTTATACATTACCTCATCCATTAAATATTTTGCCTGAGTCATGACAGATAAATTTTCATTGGCAAAGGTGGTTGTTTACAATGAAGACAACATCTCCCATGATTCCATACTACTTCACGACCTTACCAAAATGTGTTTTCTTTCTTCTTTTGTTGTATCTTTTTCCATTGTATTAATTGAGAGGCAGGAGTTACATACGTCAATATTAACTCACATTGAAGATGCCACTTCAGTCCCTGGGAAATTGTGACACATTTGTTTCTACAAAATATAGACAAACAATTTGGCAATTAATTGAGAAATTCATCACAAGGTGATCGAAAACAGAAGGTAGCTATCACGTCACAACATTACCAAACGTCTCCAACTATATTGTGAATATTCCCCTTTTCTCCTTCTATATAGAATATTGTACCAGGCGAGATCATGGAGGAGCTGAATGAACTATTTGTTCCGGAGAACAAGCTGAATCTCGCTGTGGCTGACGCAAACACGCTTCCCACTATCAGCATCACCAAGGTAACCTACCACTCCAAATGATAGGCTCCGCCACACAGCAAACGGGCAAGGGGGTCAATACTAGACATGGCACAGATGAGCCCATAAACATTCACCACTGTTTGGACTCCTTGTACTAATGTGACTGCTCTGACTTCCCTGGGTACTAATAAAGACAAAAGAACCAGCCAGGCATGCAGCGGTGTGCTTAACATATCAAATTACTGTTCAGGCTGATTCCCTGGGGGTGAATGAAGATTTCTACTAGAAGAAGAATAGCTGTTTCATTTTCTTCCTGAATTTAGAGCAGGATAGAGCAATTAATGTCTGATGACAGTATGACTGTGATATATATTACAGCTGTTATCAATCTACCAATGTCTTCAGTGTCCTGAAGGTGCACTTCAACCTTCTTTACATATAAATACTTAAATTTAAATGTATTTCTTAACAGTATCTCCTCATTCCTTTTCCTATTCATGCGGTATCTTCTGTTTATGCAGGCTGCAGTGTAGGCAGTCTGTTATTCATGTGCACAACAAATCATCTCAGACCATCTTGTCACGATTTAGTGCAGATGTTAATACATTAGTCATAAATACATCATCAGTTATGACTCAGTCAGACCCAGCACAATGAGGCTGTCTTTTGGTTTGGCACTTTGCCTAACCATCACTGATTCTGTCGTTCATAGTGTAATTACAGACCTTTTGACATGTGCATCAACTTTAACAATACTGCAGTCAGTGCAAATAAAGCCATGGCTTTTCTGAAGTGGAAACATGTGTTAAAAGTTGTGTAAATGTTCTGAGTGCCTTCTGTTCATGGTCAGTAACTCTTCTTTGTCTGCAGTTGGATCTACAATGGGTGCAGATTTTGGCAGAGGGCTGGGCCAGTCCTCTTAAAGGCTTCATGAGAGAGAGAGAGTACCTCCAGGTCTTACACTTTGGCAATCTGCTGGATGGTGAGAAAAGACTTCAGCGTCAAATTAATGCATCTAATAACCTGCCAGGGCATTATCTTTACTACACACTGCCCTAAAAGGCATCAATAGCAATTTGCCATCAACCAGATTTACCACAACAAATGCAAAACAAATGATTGCTGCAAACTACATAGTATACATGTTCCTAAAGCCGAGAACAAACAGTTAAAAACGAACATACTGAGTTTTTCCTATTTTCAGCGTCTTCCAACAAATAAAACTTGTTTTTTGTTTTACTGAGAGCTTCTTTCTGAGACTATGATACATAGGACAATGTGAAACGAAATGTTTTTCTTTTTCTGTCTCATGTAACTCACATAACTAAGAAATACCGTCCAGTTCTTCAGAACCATCAAAACATCCTGTGTCCAGATGTTATGGTAAGATACTGCGGATACCTCTGGGCAGAGAGCCTTTCCTCCTTTGGTTCGAAGATATCTTCTAAATTTTTTGTCTTGCTGAAATCCATTTCATTATCATCTGATTTATTTTTAAAATAATTGAAAAACAAATCAAATTTAATCAAACCAAAATTAACTTGATCTTTCAAACAAGTCTGCACATGGACCACACATCAGTGCGTCCTATATGAGCAGATATTTTTATGTTCACAGTCTTCTGTCTTATCTATTCGCCAGACCGTATCCGTATTATCTCTGTCAAGGAAGGTTGTTTGGTTGGTATGTTGGTCACCAGCATTGCATGAAAAGTAGAGAACTGTTTTCCACAAAACTTTAATAGAGTATGGGTCGCAGCTCAGAATAGAATAGACCCTATTAACTTTTGGGGCAGATTCAGATAAAAGGATCCAGGAACAGGATCTAGCTAAGCAGTTATGGATAGTTTAACCTTTAGCTCTCCATTCCAATCATGTAGCCATTAATTTAGGAATCTGTTTTACTGTTATTTATTACAGTGAGATAATCGTTTAAACCGTTTTTCCATTAATTTTATCCAACTATTATGTCTGTATGTACCAATATTTTGAGATAAGTATTTTTAACCAGTCATTCATTACTTTTTGCAACCATTTCCATTTTTCTGAGTAGTTTTAACTCTCAGTTGTTTCATGTAGTGTTCAGATGTTACAGTTGACTTAATATGTGTATAAATTAATGGGTAACTTTAGTTGCACCTCAAGTTTCTGTGGTTGTTCTTATACCCAAAGTGAATGTCCTGTATATCCGATATTTCAATGTATTCTTTGTTAAATTCAAACATTTCTGAAATAATACTTGCTTTGCTTCACTGGTTGAGATCACTGTATCCTCCTCTTAATCAGGTGGGGCCATCAACTTGTCCGTTCCCATCGTCCTGCCTGTTAGCACTGAGAAAAAGCAGGAGCTGGACGGCTGCACAGCGGTAGCTCTCGAGTACCAGGGTAGACGTGTGGCTATTCTCAGGAACCCAGAGTTTTACGAAAACCGCAAAGAGGAGCGCTGTGCCAGACAGTGGGGCACCACTTGTCCACAGCACCCTTACATTAAGGTAATAAGGCATTCATCACACATTGTTATTATTTGGATGTCTACCACACAGTAGACAGTTAGATCCTCTGGCACTTACATCATTGTTTTTTGTGGAAAGCTAAACATAAATCAAAGACAATGATTTTAGCTGATCATTAAAACTAATTGCAGTGTCAACAAATAACAGTGTGTTTATCACCTTGTGTAGATGGTCATGGAGGGAGGTGATTGGCTGGTAGGTGGTGACCTGGAGGTACTGGAGCGAATCAGATGGAACGATGGGCTCGACCATTATCGCCTCACACCAAAGGAGCTCAAGCAGAAGTTCAAAGCCATGAAAGCAGGTTAGAAAATCTAAATTACTCACAAAACCACAGTAACAATCAGGGATCAGAAAATGGCATTAAGTACAATTCCATAAATATAGTATATTCATCGCAGCAATTTGTTTAGTAGTGCACCGTTTGTCTTTCAGAAGTTCTTGACAAAGGACCAGATGAAATAAAATGGTAAATTTTAAGCCGCATGGTGATGTTTGTGATCTGTGTTTATTGTTTGATGGAAACATACATTATCTCTTCAAGAGTAGTGAACAATGAAATGTGATCACCTGTTTTCAGTCTCACTCTCTCACTTGTATCATGTTTTTATCTACGTCACATCACAGAGTGTGTCTTGGTCATGTTTTTTTTGGTTTGCAGTAACATGTGCTGCCTGTTGGTACCATCCTGAGTTTTGTTACCGGTCCAAGCATGTTGTGATGTACGCTTAAACGATTATAGTAGACAATATTCTGTAAGTTCTAATTGTACACAACCCATGAAAAGACCAAAACCAGCAATGTGTTTGTCCATCTCTCAAAACTCAATATTTAAATCAACTATCAGTTCATAAAGCTCAACAGATCATTGGTTTCTATCCATGTTATGCACATTTTCAAATTCCTCTTTAAAATGACAGGCTACATGGTAGCAAGTGTGATGTAACCATCATATTTTCATCAGCAAGAGATGCAAGTGTTTTTATTTTTCTTTGAACACAAAAAAAAAATATAAAAAACAATACTGGGAGAATCTTAGAATAATTTCAGTCGATTTTCAATTTAGAATTGAAATCATGACACACCTACTCAGTACCTTCTAATTTCCCCAGCCTGTCTGCGTCTCTCAGAGCCCAGAGGAAGTAAATGTTTTGAAACAGTTAAAGAATATTGACTTTTAAAAAAAGTTTTGCGTTTGTTGGGGACTATTTCCTGCTAGAGAGTTGGCATGCCAGTGAGCTTCCTGGATTATATATCTGGGATCAACAGAAAGTAAACAACCATGGAGCTCTTTGACATAGAAGAACAATATTTGTGAGGAGGATCAGTTCATTGGTCTTTTCTTGGAATTTGTTAACAATAAGAAAAACATGGAATATCAGCGGACTCATCCTGTTATACAAACCAGAAGAGTCCATTAGAGTTATTTGAAAAGCAGTATGAGCATGAAAGCTATTAAAATGCACAAATCCTGCACATGTTGGATGCACATATCATGAAGTACCACTGTACTGTAATATAAAACAAATACTGTCATGATATGAACTCTCACACGTTATCCTTGATAGATGCAGTATTCGCATTCCAGCTGCGTAACCCCGTCCACAACGGTCACGCCCTGCTGATGCAGGACACCAAGCGCCGTCTCCTGGAGCGAGGCTACAAGAATCCAGTACTCCTGCTGCACCCATTGGGCGGCTGGACCAAAGATGATGACGTGCCTCTGGACTGGAGGATGAAGCAGCATGCTGCTGTCTTGGAAGAGGGCATTCTGGACCCAGCCAGCACCATTGTCGCCATCTTTCCATCTCCTATGATGTACGCTGGACCCACAGAGGTGAGGGGCAATGTTTACTTCAGCCTAACTCTTGACTGTTCAGCCGTTCACCTGTGATTTTAAATGTGTGAACATTAACCTGTATGCCCTCCAGGTTCAGTGGCACTGTAGAGCAAGAATGGTTGCCGGAGCAAACTTCTACATTGTTGGCCGGGACCCTGCAGGCATGCCTCACCCAGAGACGAAAAAGGACCTGTACGAGCCCACCCACGGAGGAAAGGTGCTCACCATGGCCCCAGGCCTCACCTCTGTGGAGATCATTCCATTCAGGGTAGCAGCCTACAACAAGACAAAGAAGGCTATGGACTTTTACGACCCAGAGCGGTGAGTTTCTTCTTGTAAACTGCAGTCAACATTTTAGTGATCTGAAAATGTGACAATTGACAGCTACACCTGAGTTGAGCTTCCTTATCATATTCACAAGTTTCCTGGAGAAGTCACTGGGTGATACTACTGGTGCTCGGCGGCGTGTCTTGTTCAGGTGCATTTTAGTATTGTAGTCATCAGACCTGTCTTTCAAGAGCTTGTATAGCCATGAAGTGTCAGGCACTTGCAGGCGTAACATGATGACCTAATATTACATTATGTAAAACTAGTCCTCGAGGGCTCAGTTCACGAGTCAAAAGGGTGGACATTTAGATTCAGACATATTTACTTGAAATTTAAACCACCAAGTCGTGTTATCAAACACACATCATTTATTTTGTGAATGAAAAGGACAAAGTGCAGAAGATCCCAGTGCTGCTACTTGAGTGATTGTCCTTGTCACCACGTTTTTTTCCAACTTGATGTGAAATAATGAGTCAGCAGTCATCTGCTCAATAACATAATGCCTTATCTTGTTGGCACTGTGAGCAGATTGCAGTATAAACATGAAGAGAGCTCACGAAACTCTGACTGCAAGAATTTAGTTAGAAGTCGCTTGTGTAGATTCATTGTGTTTATATCCACTTTTTGGTATTTCTATCTGCAGGTGTAATTATGGCCTAATTTGTAAATATAATCTCTGCCCATTCTCTTCATATTGCCCTTCCTCACTCTTTTAGAAAAGCCGACTTTGAGTTCATCTCTGGAACCAAGATGAGGAACATGGCCCGGAGCGGGGAGAACCCTCCAGAGGGTTTCATGGCCCCCAAGGCCTGGAAGGTGTTGGTGGAGTACTATACCTCTCTGAAGAAGGACAAGTAATCAACACAGGGCTCGGCTCCCCAGCAAAACAGCATTTATAGAGATTACAGGATCTTTAAGGGGGAATTTTAGATTGATTATTCATTTCGAGTGATGAATTTAGATTGCCATAAATCATGAGTCATTGTGGCAGGGGTGGGTGTTTTGTACAAGGCTTCACCAAATCAAAAAAGACTTGTCTTCAACGGTTAAAGCATTACATTTCTACATTCCAATAAAGCTATGTGATTTATAAATCCATTGTATGTTTATATACATATTAACTTAATCTATGTATTTTAATAAATTAAAGGTAACTTGAGATTCTTTTTTTATTTTTAAGCATAGGAGCACATACCAAGACAGGGAAATCATTTTTGATATTTACATGTAATTATCTGAAGGATGCATGACAAAACACAACATGTAGATGTCACTTTTTATAGCATGTTATGGCGATGATATCGCTGTCTGTTGAGTTATTTGTCAGACCTGATGAAAGTCACTGTCCGTGTTATCAATACCAACACTGCCTATTTGTTTTGCATGTATGGATGTTGATTAATTCATCGTGTTAAAGTTTCACATTATTGTGAAATGCAACTTTTTTTTTTTTTTTAATAATGTGAAAGTGCCTTTCTCACAAATGTCAACATTGTAAAACCTTCACTGTCTTTGCTGGCGTTTGCCTGAAATGTCCCTGAGATTTATGTGATTTTATGAAATGGGCATGTGCATTCACGTAATAAAGAATTGGGAAGACAGAGTATGTCCGAGGCAGTAATAAAGGAGCTTATTTGTTGTAAAGAATGACTGTTGAACACCTAGTAGTGAGATAATGTGTGGATAAAATAATCCTTTAATGTGAAGGATTGAAATGTTTTCTTTTCAGCCATATCTCTCTCTGTACTGATTTAACCACTGGTTATGCAACACACCTCACATTAACTTGTTCCTGTACAAGGTGCATGCTTATCTCTCATCAGATAAAGGTTGAAGTCCACTTGGCAGTTTGGCATTTTGTGGCTGCAGTATGAAAAGTACAATGCTGCCATCTGCTGGCTAGAAGTGGTGCAGGAGAACACAATGATAACAGAACAAGGCCGCACTTTAAATGCATGTAAAAGGGAAAAGTCACACATTGTGTTTCTCTGGCAGGAGGCAGGCTTGAGTACTGAAAGAGTACTAAAAAAGTCTGTACTCAAGGACAAGTAATGAGTGGTATTAAAGTATTACTTAAGTAAAAGTACAAAGTATTATTTTCTAATACTACTCAAAGAGCATTGGTTACTTTTCAAACCATTGATGTTTAATGTATTATCAATAGCAGCATTCAGTCAAAGGTGTTTCTGTTTCTCCAGATCTTCAGTTAAAATCTTTCCCAACTCAAACCTGCTCCTGCTGTACAGTTATATGTCAGTATGTTGTGTTTTTTTTATTCAGGACAGCTACAAAAACACAGATAAAGGGTTTAGATATCAATTCAAATTGTACACAAAACTCAATTAGGTTTTTAAAAGTAATAAAGTAGATGACATGGCTTGATGCATTCCTCAAGTATGAGACAATTACAGACTTGGAAGTACCCAGAAAATGACTTAAAACAGTAATTTGAGTAGATGTAATTTGTTACATCACGATACTCACTAAGACCAGACCAACGATAGTCCTGTGTTGCGACTTGTTGTCTAGTGGTCGACTGATGCTTTTTCAGGGTTCATACTGATACCGATTATAAATTCATCAAGGAGGCCTGTAACAAATATATGCATTTGCAGGAAAAATACAAATCTTGTGTTTAAGTGTCAAAATTTAAAATAACCAGTGATTGAATGTAGTATAATTAGATTCCTTTATTAGAAGTCTTTTACTCACAGAAATAAATTGTCATGTACTTAATGACTTTAGTTTTGTAGTTACTCTGCAGATCCATGTTATTCAGTGTTGAAAGGCCATCACGTGAACCCTCTAACCCACCAGATATGGTTGTGGACAGAGTTGTGAGTCGGGGTGTCACGACATACTGATGATGACGCTTGTTAGAGTCGACAGCAGTGATGCAGCTGAATTCTCGTTGACGACGATGCTACCATGTTGTGTGGCTTCTGTCAGAGGAGATCCTGCGATTATCACGATAACATCGATATCCTGAATTCTTTTCACCACAATAATCGTGTAGTTGAAATGATACCGTGACCGCCTCACTAGGAGCTTTACTTTAAATATGTGTTCTAATACAGTAAGTAATTACCTGTTGTCAGAAATACGAGTATCACAATATTAAAATAATGTAAACTGAATGCTTTCTGTTACTTTTGGATTACCTCAATACCAGACACAAGCAAATAAGTATTAGTAAAAAATATATTAACAAGATGATTTATATTTAATCTTAATAACGAGTGTATTCAGGTTCACTCAGGACCAGCGTGATGTTGTGTGAGACTCATGAAGTGTTGTTATGTGTGCACATGAGCATGGTTACCGACTCATATTTCAAAATTGTAATCCTGATTGTAGTAACTCTCTTTTTTTCTGACTGCATCTGTAATTTAATTGCATTTTTTTTTATCTGTAACTTTACCTGATTATAGTTTGTATCCTAATTATTGCGATATCACATTGCATTAGCCAAAGTAGCACATTTTTAAATTAGCATTTTTTTTCTGCAATCTGACAAAAAATAAACAATTGATTCTGATAATCAGAAAATGCAGAATATCGACCCAGATAATTGACCAGGCCGATAATCAGGCTATCCAAGAACTATCAGTCATTTTCTGTTAAATAAAAAGTAAACAGAGGAGGTGTTTTTTTAAAATGGTATAATTTCTCATGCACTTTTGTTTGCATTGGAAATCCCAGGTTTCAGCTCTGGATTGGGCTTTACGAGCTCGATCTTTTATTACAGATTAAGGAGATCCTGAGACGCTTTCTAATTACACTTAAGAGATGGTTGAGTGAACTTGAAGGTCTGATTAATTTTGCCAGTCATTAATCTGTAAGGGTTTACATGGCTATGAGATGAGCGTCCGTCTATGCGGAGAACCAGTGTCCCCCTGTAAGAAGCAGATTCCTAATTAGCCTCACATGGGATCAGATCATTTAATCTGCGATGTTCCAGGTAACCCCATTTAAATCTGCTGAACTGCACCCTCAGTACTTATACAAAACCTCCAACTATACTGTACATCCGACAATTCACGTCGCTGAGAAATGACCAGGACAGAGACTGGTGTAAATCTCTTGTGTCCTGCAGGCCTAATAATTTAGAATAAAGGCTAATCCTACTTTAACACCCCAAAATATGATGTTCTTAATACAGGAGCACACAGGTGTTCAGGTTGATGTGCAAGGCTGCTTTTTTTAATATGAAAATGTCAATTAGTTATCGCATATTTTATGTGGGATTGTTTGTATAGTCATGTTGCATGAACGAGGGAAAGGTGATAGATATAATGTGGATGGATGTCATTCTGTGGCTGGTGCTGCAGAATGACATCCAGACATCCACTGTCTGAGGTACTGACGACAGGAGCATGCACTGATTTTTGTTGGTGGAAACACATCTGAGCTCCAACTGTGGGTATTTTGTAGATGTGCCAATTCTAAAATATTGATTTTAAATAATGATTTAGTGAATCAGGCAGAAGACATGGACAAATGTTCCTTTTCCAGGATCACAAGGTGACGTTTTCACATTGTAAGTTTGTCCAACTTACTTTACAAAATCAAACTATTCAATTTACATATAACAATAAAGTAATAAGCAATAAGAACAATTGAATATGTCAATTTGAACAGCTCTGACCAGTAAGTTCTGGCTCTTAAAACATCTTAAAGGAAATAGAGTGACGGTTGCAGCCTCATCGTCATACATTTTGATAACATGTTTGTGTATTTGTAAAGTAAATGAGAAATTATTAAGATAAACATTATTGAGAAGAATTATTGTATTATAATAAAAAACCTGACAATGAATGTGTCTTTAGTGTTTGATTGTTTTTCTTATGAAGACAATGTCAACACATGTTTATGGTGATTTTTTTTTGTCTCATGCAATTGTTATATTTTCAGATTAATGTGAAGTATTTCTATAAAAAACGCGATGACGGTGCTGCAAAGTACATAAATGTTCCTCTGTAGAGATAATAAACGTGTTATAGATCGTTATGTAACACGGCTGATTGTTCTATAGGCTGAAATGACAGTTTAAACCGCGAAAAGTGACATTATGTTGGAAACTTCCCTAATTACAGCCACACGTGATCACTTTGACAGAAGGGAGCGTCGCATGCGGACTCACTTTATCCTTCCGCCAGAAGCGCGAAATAACTCGATTGTGTTGCTTTTACCGGTTAAAACAACTGCATACGTCAGCAGTTGCTCTTTGGCACCTTATATGAATTGTTGGGATAATATTAGTTGATGCTGCATTCGCCGGGTTTAATTAAACAGACGGACTACATCGTGAGCCGCGGTGGGATATTTGTTCTAAAATCCCAGCCTGCTCTACCTTCTTTTTTTCCTTCGGTGGAGGCCATGATGGGAGCCTGAGAGTTCAGCTGGAGCGAGAGGAACGAGAAAAAGAAGATGATTCCCCGGGACGGAACTGTCAACCCAATCTGTGCAGATTCTTAATCTTTGTATAGCTTATATACAGTTAAGGTGGAGCCTGTCACTTTTTTTTCAGATGTGTTCTTGGCAATCAGTCGATGACAATGTTGAATCGTTAGACGCTTTTGGATCGAAAAAGGGGGTAGCATTAGCTATTGTTGCTAGCTAGCTGCGCTAGCTAGCTAGTTAGCTAGCGAGCTAGCTACGTCTGAGTGACTGGATACGGGTTTCGGGAACCGGTGAGTTCTCTGTCCTCTCGCTGTCAATCGCAGCGGCGGCGATCGGGCCATCGGCTCGGACCGTGTCTGGCATCTAAGGGTTTTTCCGAGGACAACTGCATGTATTTTATTCGGGGGTTTTTGCAAGACGAATTGCAGGATTGGGAAAGTCGGGCCTGCACGGAGGAGCAGAGCAAGGCCCGTCTTTATGATCCAGAGAAAGCCTTTCTAATCCTACCGACGGCCACGGCTAGCTCTGCTGGCTAGCACGTCTCTGCGAGGACCTGCAAAATTCAGAGAGGAGCCAGCGACCCGAGAGCAGAACCACCGACTGCGACACACACGACCAAACGGCCAAGAGTAGAAAAACCTGTTTTTCATCATTTACCCATATAGACTCCTGTCACCTGCTACAATGGCTGCGATTATAAAAGAAATGGTCAGCCGGAACAAAAGGAGATATCAAGAGGATGGGTTCGACCTGGACTTAACATGTATCCTTCCCTGTGTTTCTAATTTCCACAGCACCCGGGACATTAACTAGTAATGTGTGTAATCGCTGCTTTGAGTAGGAGAACTGGAACCAGAAACGTCAGTTGGAGTAACGTGAGGGTAGTTAGCTTCTCTGCTACTGAGCTAGCTGGCTAGTTGGTCAGACAGCGCAGCTTTGCTGTCACCCAGCATGTTTGAAAGATGGTGGATCTGTCAAACCAGCGCGCATACATGTCATAGACATGTTATTGCTGGAAAACCCTGTTCAACTAGACAAGAGTGTGTGTTTAAAATTTACGACAGGCCATTTAAGTTGCATGCCAGTAACCCAGCGGTGGACCTAGCTTGAGGTTGTGAAATTGTTAGTGGCATTAAGTCATCTTTTTTAACCAGTTGGTGTGTGGAGGAAGCTAGATGGTATTTATATACTGTTTTATGTTCTGTATGTCAGTGCAATCTAGATGGTTTATATGTAGCTGGTTTCTTGATTGATGATGCAAAAGCTGGAAAGCTTGATGACAGTCACAAGGTGAGAAAAGGTGATGGATTAATAGATTCCAGCAAATCTTTAAAAAAAAAGATTTAAAATATGAGATGAACATCTTAATGTCCCCTCATAGAGATTTAAGAATAGCTATTTCTGGCCCCTCTGCAGCACTCATTTCTCATCTGTTACCACTGATAATAGTTGACCTGGTTCCCCAGTGCAGGCTCGCTGCTACTGAAGTCAGTACTTTCTACTCACTTGGCTGATGATAAACTAGATTAGCGAATGATGTGGTCGCCCATGGCCAACGAAATGCAAAATGTAACTGCAGTGTTGAGAGTGGGTCATGGCTGTGTAGATGTTTGTGCACATGACTTTTTGTAAGCATGTCAAGCTGCCTCTTCAGCCCTGTTCAGTCCTGAGGTTGATATTTCTGGTGTCAAAGCTGAAGAAGTAAACGATTGATGAGTCAATCGATAGAATCTGCAACAGTTTTGATATTCGCGTGTTTTAACCATACAAGTCGCTGCTTCCGCCTTCTCAAATGTGAGAATTTGCTGGTTTTCTTAGTTTCGATGGGGAGAGAAAAAAATGATTCCCTTTTTATAGACTGTGAAGAGGTGTGCTCTGGGAAATTGTGATAAAGCTTTTATCACTGTTCCTTGCACTCTATAGACCAACTGATTGATCGATCTGATCTGGGAAATGATTGTAATTGCATTTCTATCTGCTCCTGTTCAGCATCAGACAAGTTAAACAGGCCTTGGTATTTATGGACATAATGTGCTCTGTTTTTAGCTTGAGAAACACGCCGAGCAATGATTTGTCTTTTCTAATGGAGTTACTTTGATCCAACACTGTACTATGGATGACATACTGAGCTGCTGGGATGCATGTGCGACTGAAGATGCTGAATCGTGTGCATCACTGTGTTTGATCAGATGCTTCTCACCTGGTTGTGTAATGTGGTAAAGCTTTTATTGGGACTGTGATGTGTCTTTGTGGAGGTGTGTAGGGGAACGCCACTCAAAAGTGGCATCTTTCTTTGGCTCCTCTTGTTCAGATGTGGGCCCTTTCGAACCGTGCCTTTTATCATTTTTGGCATGGTGTCTAAAAACAATATGGGCTCTCTGCAGTTATGTAATGCAGTATCACAGTTCTGGGAATTGCCCTTAAAATAGAGTTGCCAGTGATCTTGTATCAGCGTTGCTGTCTGAGTGCTCTCTCTCCCTCTCTTACCCTCTCAACCCACCACCTCTCCTTTGCTCTTTTTCTTTACTACTCCCACTCTAATTCTCCCTCCCTCTGCTTGCCCCCTTTCCTCTGCTGCTCTCCTCCTTTCCTGTCCTCCCCACCCCCCTCCTCTGCTCAGCGCTCGCCGGTTCCCACTCTCCCTTTTCCCCCTCTCTCTCTCTCTCTTGCTCTCAGTTGTGGATTTGGCGTATGCATAGAGCTGAGGCAGGGCTGGCTCTAAAGAAAAGGCGTGCCTGAACGGCAAATTTTCTTTCTGTTTTTTTTCCCCTCCTACTTGGAGCTTCCGTCGGGGGTCCCGTATGTGCGTTTCCTCCCAGCTGCAGAGACCAAGCCCCCCATGCCCTGGGCCGAGGCTCTCCTGGGAGCTCTGGAGCTTTTTAAAAACACTTATAATAGTCTGACTGGGATGTCTCTGCCATTAGTTACAAGGGTTCGACTAGCCCATCACATAGCATAGCAAACCTGTGTTTGGTTCCTAATTTGGTCTTTGAGACATTATTAGACTGGATTATGGTACAGTATGTGCAGAAAAGGCTTCCAGGTTGAAAGATACAGGGAAGTAGCTTGGCTGAATGCAAATAATAGCATAGATTTGCTGTTTCGCTTGTTGAATTCATCCTTCAAGGCCTGTGTTGACCATACTTGAGTTGCATTAGTGCACTTATTAAATTGCTCCTAGAATTTTATTGACATTTGCTTTTGCCCCCCCCTGCTCAAGATCTTTGAAACTGCATTATTCTTTGTGCGTCTGCTTGTTCTGGATGTCAACATTTGTCTATATTAACATTTGAAAAAGGGCTGTTCTTGTGTGCTTTTGCATGTGCAGGTACTTGCATGTATATGTGCACACCAGCATAAGAAAAAGTTGAGGATTATGTCGGGCCCAGCCGCACTCTCTCACCAGAGTTGTCAGACCACGCGTGTCAAATTTTTCTGACCAGTTAAAAAGTGATTTGACTCCGGAAAAATATGGTCTGCTCAAACTGAAACAGACACATCCAATTAGAATTATTCAGCTTTTCTATTTTTGACACCGTGGCACAGGAAGTGTAAGAAAAGGTTGCCCTTTAGTCAGTGGTTAAAGTGTGAAATCCCACAGCTTATGGCGACAGGCAGACTTCAGTTACAGGTAGGCGTTGCAGCCGAGCCACAAAGACATGCATGCCAACTCAATTATTCTTTTCGCTGCAACATGACACTGATGTGCGCCTAAAAGATCGCACGTATGTCGCCATGTAATTGGTCGCGACGTTTTCCTGCGCTGATATAGGCGGCCACGTTCGGTGATGTAAAGGCAGCTAGGTGCAGTGCGGGTGAGACGGTGCAACCAGAACTTGCAGTGGAACCTTGTCTGTGTGTGTGTGTGCTGCTTTTTAAAAAATGTTTTATCTTGTTCGTCATTCTGCCGCTTGTGCAATCTGAAGCTATAACACAAAAGGTATTTGTTTCATGGTTGTTGTTTTTTCTGTTTTTTTTTTTTGTTTTTTTTTACCTGTGTGTCTTCATGCTGCCTGCGTTCCACCTCACAGATATTCACATTGGTCCGGCTGCGCTTGAAAGAGAGATAAGCCGAACATTTGCGATCATCCCAATATAACTTTGGGCTCTAAAAATAAATGCAGGTCAGGGAGCGGAGACTCTCCTCGTGCACCCACATGTGGGCCTGGCTTGTGCAGGAGCGCTGTTACTCCCGTCCTCTCTGCCTGCTTCTCACTGTCAAGGCCATCTGTCACAACACACCCACACCCCCTTGTAAGCGCCCCTTCCTCTGTGCTCCCATCTATCCACGACTACAATGACACCCTCATAGTGATGTTGGCTAAAACTTTTTTGTTATCTGCTGCTCATCTCTGCATTTCTCTAATTGTGCATAAGTGCCTAATTCTTTCTTTAGATAGTGAAAGTGCATTTTCTCTTGAAAACAAAGGTTGACATACTTTTCTAGTTTTTGTGTCTGGGTTCCTCGAAACATTTCCTTGACTCCTGCCTGTACAGATATCTACCCAAACATCATTGCTATGGGCTTTCCTGCAGAGAGACTCGAAGGCGTGTACAGAAACAATATAGATGATGTAGTACGGTGAGTTGTGCTGATAGAAAAGTGAGATGTCAGAAATATGTGGTTATTCTGCTCAAGCGGTTGACCTAATAAATGTATTCTATATCTGGTTCTCTCCTGCACACAGGTTTTTGGATTCAAAGCATAAAAACCATTACAAAATCTACAACCTGTAAGTGTTCCTCATAAACCTGAACTTCTCCCTTGTGCACTGAATAACTTCCTCTGTGTGCGGTGTGCGCTAACTGGATTCTGTTCTTCCCATTTCAGCTGCGCAGAAAGACACTACGATGCTGCCAAATTTAACTGCAGAGGTAGGCTTATTTACATGTTCCTTAAAACAAATGTCCTCTGTGTCTTCTGCTCCGTCTCGTCTCCTCTGACCTGTCAACATTTTTTTTCCCTCGCTCTCTGGTTACATCTTTGCGTGGGCCTGCGACTCCTCACGCATCAGTTGCACAGTACCCCTTCGAAGACCACAACCCTCCTCAGCTGGAGCTAATTAAGCCGTTTTGTGAAGACCTGGACCAGTGGCTCAGCGAGGATGACAATCACGTGGCGGCCATCCACTGTAAGGCCGGGAAGGGCCGCACCGGAGTTATGATCTGCGCTTATCTCCTCCATCGCGGCAAATTCATGGAGGCCCAAGAAGCGCTCGACTTTTACGGGGAAGTCAGGACAAGGGACAAGAAGGTGAGATGTTAATCGGAGACCATGTGTCGATGTCCAGCTGTAACTAACTATTTTCTGCAGATTTTTTTCAAACAAAGTAATTCTCACTTTAAAGCAGTCAATCTCTGAAATATTGGCTATTATTGCATGAAAAGTCATTTTCTACATTTTTAGTTTCAGCTCCAGTTGCAACACTCGAACACACACACTTACACAGCATCATTTTGTACATTTGAGATCTTTTAATCACCATTTCTCTCATTTCAGGGAGTAACGATCCCGAGCCAGCGCCGTTACGTCTACTACTACAGCTACCTACTGAAGAACCAGCTGGAGTACAAGCCGGTGGCGCTCCTCTTCCACAAAATGGTGTTCGAGACTCTCCCCATGTTCAGCGGGGGCACCTGCAGTGAGTCATGTTCAACTTTAACTCCAAACTAGGGCGTAGGCATTGCATAGCGCTGTTCAAACGGAACGAGAGCCTTGGATGTGTTGTGCACTGTAGGGCTCACCCACGCGGCAGTTCAGCACCATAGAACAGGAGGAGGGTCATCTCCGGTCCTACGAGTCCTGCACCGGCGTGTTAAAACTGAGTGCGGTTGAATTCAGCTGCAGTATTTTGGACATTTTGAGTAACAAGGGCGGCTTCTTATCGATCAATTCTTAGAAGGAGTCCGACTCGCTTTCAGCCTGCTTTTGAAGAAAAAAAAAAGATGACTCGTTTCCCGTCTTGTTTGTCATAGAGGAATTTATTGTCTCATTAGAGAAAACAGAAATCAAAATTGCCTTTTATGATCTCAGGTATTTGAGTCATAATTTCAAAATAAATGTAGCTTCCTCAGAAGGACTACCTCCACAGCAGTCATGCTCAAGTGCACAGTATTGAGAGGAATTACAGTACGCACTGTTACACAATGTAGAGCTTTACAGCCCTGCATTAGGGAAGTAAACTGTACACTTGCACACCGGACAGCACAGTAACAAGCCACATACACGTGAGTTTTATATGCTGTACTCACACACGAACAGGAAGTCTCTAAAAAGCAGTAAAGGAATTAAATGTTTTGGTCAGTGATTTATTTTTGCATACAGTACCACAACCATCGGGTGATAACGCGCACTTTAGTTGGTTTCATGTGTATTTAAATATCACTGCATGTTTGCTCAGCGCTCGAGCGGTTTGACTTTGTTGTAAAGTGGTGTGTTTGCAAACAGTGGAACTTGTTCTCCCTTGTGTTCAGTGGCAGAGAAACACACTGAACACTGAAGCAGTCAGACTCGATTTTTACTTAATTTCCACATCCTCTAACATAAAATTTAACTTAAAGGGTATCTCCAACAATTTTACATATCAGAGTGCCTGTACAGGTCTTGGTGAGTACTACAGCCCACGTGGGGAAAAAAGGTAGTATATCTGTGGCACCAGAGGAAGCTGCATGTGATCTGAAAAATTGCCTCCAGTGATGTCACCGAGTGGCTAAGTTGCATTGTGGGTAATGTAGGCACCAGGTTTTGAAAAGGAAGAAGAATGTGTGGAATAAAAGGGCAATATCTCTGTTCTGCTTAATCGATTTTGATTAGAAATAATAATAATTAGTAATTAAAATGTCTATAATGAGTCCAAGACTGCTTTTAAAAACATCTGGAGCCTACATTACCCACAATGCAACTGAGTGACATCACTAGAGATTTAATGCAGCTCCTCTGGGGCTTATTTTTATACATATACAGTCATATTTTTCAAGACCTGTAAACACTCTTGAATGTGTAAAATAGAAGGCGTTACCCTTTAAGTGTTTGTGAGAAATTAAGCAGATAATGATGCCTGATCACTTCACAGAACAAAGTGTTTTCGCTGTCCATATTTTCTCAACATGTTTATGCTCTTACTTGTACATAGTAAACTGTTCTTGGTGGTTTATAAGCTCTCTATAATCATCAAATTATCCTGCATTTCTGCTCAAAGGTGTCTGAGTCACATGATGTTATGCTTTTCCTGCATCTGAATTTGCCCATTTTGAACTAACGGTCATAAAGAAAGCTCCTCCTCTTCTTGACTTCTATGGCTTTTTAAACCCTAACACCTGACTGTGTTCAACAGCCACGACTGTATTGATCCGTCTCCTTTTTTCCTCCTCTTAAAAAAAAAAGGCCCTATTCTGAGTTTGATGTCTTAACACATGTACACACACATCACCCTTTTTTTGGGGGTTTGAGCTCATCTCAGTGATAACAGCCGCAAAGCTAGTTCGATCATGCTGTTAGAAATAACTCGCATTGTGTTAAATTCAACTGATGTTTGTGGTCGTTTTTGAGTCAGCAGCCTCAAGTTCCCCCTTTCTGTCCTTCCCCTTTGTGTCCCATGATGTCAAATGTTTAAGATGTACACCTCCACTTTAAAGCCATGTACTGTATGTTGTTTATAGCTGCAGATATATCCGTAAATATTTGTGTGGAGCTCTTGTGTGTATGCCTGCTGTGCTGCTGTCAAGCCCCTGACAGGCCAGCCAGGCCCTGTTTGTGATAATCTCCTTCTTTCTCTCTAAGGGGACAGTACCGTTAAAAACAGGAGCGAGCCGACCCCTCAGGGCTTCAAGAAAGGGAATTGGCATTGGGGTAAATGAGCCTTTCATCCATTATTATTATTTCACTCATTTTGCTTTTATATGGCCCCAGAGATCCACCAGGCAGGAGGTAGACTAGCAGGATAGGACTAGCTTACAGGCATATGATGTCATCTCCAACTCCACCCCACCCTAACAGGAAGAAGGAAGGTTAAAAAAGTCTGCTGTATGCGACGTGTTGCGCTGGTCCAAGACCAAACCGTGACTTTCTATCAGAATAGGATCCTGTGTCTCTGGTTCTGGGTCTCTTTTGGTGTTAGATCTTGTGGACTTTCTCTTTCTCCGCCTTTTTAATTTTAATATAATGTTTTGCACTCACTCAGTTGGTGGCGGATTGGTGATGGTGTGCTGTGGCTGTTTGTCAAACTCATGTAATAACACTGGTAATCCTGTCTTGCTCTCTTGATTGACTCCTCTTGTCACTCACTCACTCACTCTTCTTCTTCTTCTTCTCCTTGTTGTGTTTTCTGTCTCTTTTTCCCTCACAAATCTCATAATCTTGCTCCCGCCCCCTCCTCCCTGTGCCGACGTCGACACTCTTTTTGCAGATCCCCAGTTTGTGGTGTACCAGCTCAAAGTGAAGATTCACACGTCGAACCCCGCTCACACGCGGCGCGAGGACAAGCACATGTTTTTCGAATTCCCCCAGCCGCTGCCAGTTTGTGGAGACATCAAGGTGGAGTTCTTCCATAAACAGAATAAGATGATGAAGAAGGTTAGTCGTGTCCATGTGTGTGTTCATTGTAGCGTAATTTGCTTGATGCTTGACAAATTTCTGTCAGTCTTAAGAGCTTATTTCAGCTGTTGATTGTCACAACCTCTGCTAGGTCAAAGAACAATCAGTAGGCATTTTCTCACTTAGCTGGGTGCCTACAATTAAGCTTTTTTTTAATAAAAAAAAAAAAGGATCAGGCTGACAGAGTTTTATTGTTATTGCCAACAAATCCCATAAAAAGACCAAAACCAAAGCTGTTTATTTTTTGTCTGTCTCTTACTAAAGCCTGAGAATAGCTTATGCATCTGTGCCATAGACCTCCAGTATTGTCCAAAACTCTTAAAATGTCCCATATTGTAGAAAGTCTTGGTGTTGTAGGGCGGCGAAGACACGCCCGGTCCAGTGGACCACCATGGGACCATGGATTAAACATGATGTTTATCAATTTAAAAGTTATTTCTTTAACTCAAGGGAGTAAATTTCTCAAGTAAAAGACTGAATATACGTCATTATAAAGACTGCACTCCCAACAGTTGCATAATTGACGCTGTGCCGTATATTAGCAGCTCACAGAACCAACAAACTCTCCTTTCACACAGTTGCAGCTGTCAGTGTGAGCAGACTTGCGATTCTCACTTTTTTCATACTTTTTCTGTGCGACCATGTTGGTGTTGGTGACGTATATTGAGTGAGATGATTTAGTTCATTGAGCTACCAATTGTTTATTGCTTATTTTAGTATCTTCACACAACGTGGTGACTTTCTTGACAAAGAGCTCTATTGAATTGATAAACATATGTGTAATTCATGGCATAATTCTAATGTGATAAAAAAAATTGTGTCGCCATTGACTACTGTACAGATTTATTTCCCATGGGGCAAATAAGAAGGGGCCGAATGTAAGCCTGCAGCTTTTATACATAAGCTGTGTCTTCAATTGAGTCGTCAGGAGGTTTTGGCTGTGAGGTTGTGATATCACAACTATACAGTCATCAGTCACCTGATGTGTGGTGGGTGGGGTCTGCTCAGATTTGTGAGAGCTGACCAGTCGGTGCAGACTGGGCTTTTAGGAAGGGGGGGCTTTAAAGAGACAGGAGCTCAAGCAGAGGTGCTGCAGCAACGGACAATATAGATGCACATATCGATCGGCCAAAGACTGAAATCAGTTTTCAGCATGATCAGTGGTGATTGGTCACCAGCTGATCAGCGTCAGATATATCAGAGTTATTTAAAAGATGGTGTGTTATTATGAACACAATTGTATCTTAATTAAAGAAGGTTACAAAGAGAGAAAATAAGAATCGGCAAGTCCGTTATTTCGTTATTATTATAGTAATGTTTCATATATATATAAAATGTAATTTCTCATTCCATATAATGTTCATTTAACACTTATTTAATCTGTAAAGCAACCTTAGGTTCTCTGAAAAGTGCTAAATATATTATTATTATTATTATTATTATTATTATTATTATTATTATTATTATTATTATTGCGTATGCAGCTCACAGCCCTCCCACTGGCGATCAGTGCGTCTCCAGTGAACAGTATGAGGGGAAAAAAGGTATTTTTGAACATTAACGCCTGTAAACAGCTTCAAGTAGGCACCAAAAATAAACGTATGAACTCGCAATATGCCACCTTTTTTTAAAAACACATCCATAATCCACACAGTTACACAGGTTGGCATCGTCATCGCACTGTAGTTTATTTTGAGTCAGTCCCACATTGATTGTCCTGCTGCTGTAAATACTCACCAACACAACAAATGTGTATCAAGCCACTGCTGAAAATACTTCGCAACAAATGCTCTATTTACTCCTCCTTGAGTAATGTTTGCTAAAAAAGACAGTGCCTGAAGGCTCAGTAATTTCCTGAAATGGCTCGATGTTTTCAGGCTGTTTATGAGCCTTTTTTAAAAATGAAACGCTTTTAAAGATTCACATTCTTCCGTAGAAACAAATGGGCTTGGGGCCGAGTACACAGACGGGGTAGAGAAGTCTGAAAGCATGGAGAGACACAGACTAACTTTTTTGATTTTTTTATGAGATTTGTTGATAGTAAGAAAAACTTGAGAATAACTTTAGCTCCAGACAACAGGTCTGAGTTTGTAACACATTTTTTTTAAATACTCTGTTTCTCCTTCCATCACCTTCACCCTCCAGGACAAAATGTTCCACTTCTGGGTGAACACCTTTTTCATCCCTGGACCAGAGGAGAGCGTGGACAAGATGGAGAACGGGGCGGTGAACAATGCAGACAGCCAGGCGGGGCTACCGGCACCGGGCTCGGTCCAGCCGCAGAGCGCTGAGTGCAGGGACAGCTGCAGGGACAGCGGCAGGGAAAGCGACAGGGACAGGGACTACCTCATCCTGACGCTCACTAAGAACGACTTGGACAAGGCCAACAAAGACAAAGCTAACCGCTACTTCTCGCCAAACTTCAAGGTAAAGATTTAATTTAGATATTAGCTGGATGAATGGATTGTTGTGCGTTGTTGAAGCTATTGTTAAGCTAATTGCTTTTCTGTCAAATCAGTCTATTTGTATGAAAGATTTGATAATGAGACTTGTTTATTATTTTTAATTGCACACACTGAAGTTAGTTTTAATTTGCTATTTCAGGTGAAGTTGTATTTTACGAAAACCGTGGAGGAGCCTTCAAATTCGGAGGCAAGCACTTCGACATCCGTCACCCCGGACGTTAGCGACAATGAGCCAGACCATTATCGATACTCTGACACCACTGACTCTGATCCGGAAAATGAACCTTTTGATGAAGAGCAGCACACGCAAATCACAAAAGTGTGAACTCTTTTTAAAACAGGAAAAGAAGAAATTATACACCAGAAAAAAAGGAGAAAACTTGAATATAAACTCAAAAGAAGAACCTTTGTCCCTTCCCTCCCCCAGACGGCAATAGAATATCATCATGTCAAATGCCAATTTTAGGGAAAAAAAGATAAATATCCTGACCAATATATTGTTTTTTTATTTTTCTTTTTTTCTTTGGCACGGCCATGTACCATGTGCGAGGTATTGACACTGTTGCCCCATGGGAAAAGGTGCTGTAGCTATAAAAATGTATTTATATATATATGTATACAAACGTATATGTATATACATATATACATGCATATATAAACAAACTTTTTTTTGTGTCAAAGACAATGGAAAGAGTACCACAATCAGGAGACGGGAGTCGAAGTGTGGGAGAAGTTAGAATGATATACTAGGACTATGCTGCTCCTTCTCCTGTCTAAACCAAGGCCAGTGCTGCAGTCACTTTGTTTCACTCCCTCTCTTCTCCTCCTCCTTCCTCCCCCTTCCTCCTCCTCCTCATCTTTTACTCTCCCTCCCCTCCATCCTCTCCTCCTTCCTCTCCTCCTTTACTGTGAATGCTTCTTGTGCTCTTTGCAGGCTGTCTCACGTGACTTTTGGTCTTTGTGCAGTGCAAACTGCATGCGGGCAGTGGGTTGGGGGTGGGCGGGGTTATGAAGAGGCTGTGATGATGTCTAAAGCATTGCCATTCCTGTTCCCACTGTGTATACGTTAAATTATGCAGAACAAGGCATCCCATGTAATTGTTAATGTTTTTTTTATCCTAAGATAATAAAAATATAATACACAAAACAGCAGGGAGACAAGTGTTTGCAATAATGTCAACACTACATTTAAAGGACAATGGTTATTTGCATGTATTGGAAATTGGCGTCCATCCCTAATAAATGTATGCAATGTTGTCTTTTCTTAAAGAAACCAGCTTTGAAATGTGTCTTCTGCGTGGGGTTCCCCAGTGCTTTGAGTCATGCTCAGAAAATTACATCAGAGGTTTATGTAATATTCTCCCTGCGCTGCTCGCAGTTAATGAAAATCATGCAGAATGAAAATGGAATTTTTTTTTGGTGATATGCAGTAGTCATCGAACGGCGAGGCCAGCGCCGTCTTCAACTGTCAACCGAAGCCGTAATTGTGAGTGACGGCGCCCAGCCCCTCCTGTAGCCTGAACTCGAGTGTGTGAGAGGTGAAGTCAGGGAGGAAAATGTGCACAAGCGTTGTGCTTGATGAGAAAAATGCTGTAAAGCAGGTTGTCGTCGTCAGTTGCAGCTGCTGGAGCTGTGTTAACAGTAACTTCCTGCTTTAAAGGTCAACGCTGCAAATAGCGGGAGGGACCTGAGGTAGGGAAGTGATGGAAGGATTATTATTAAAAGTTCAACTGAGGGCGAAGAGCCCACTTCAAACAAATAAGTGACTCAACCGGGGAGCCGGGCATCGACGTTAATCAGCAGCAGTTTGCTTATTTGAGCCTCAGTCGAATGAGAGCAGAGGTGGCGAATGTGCACACAAACTCTTTACTCAAGTAGAAGCACTGATACGTGTGTAGAAATGTAAGACTGGTAGAAGTAGAAGTACTCGTTCAACCTCTTTACTCAAGTAAAAGGAATCTACTCAGGAAATGGACTGTTTCAAACAGGTCTGTTAAGAAACCAAGAAAGTGAAAGCTTATTTGCAGAGGTGGGAGTAATAAGGTACAAATACTTTGCTACTGTGCATTAGTAGATTTCTCAGCTATATCTACTCAACATGAGTATTATTTTTACTTTGCTCACTACATTTTAACGTTGTTATAACCACGTGAAGAAACAGTGAGGGAGACTCTATTTGGAGAAAAGATGTGTTGGTGTTTTGTGTCTGCCTGTGTATTTTCCTTTTCTTTTTTGCTGTGCTTGGGACGATTTACTGAGCCAAAATGTTGGTATTCGACATCCCGGGAATTACACTCAACAATCAACCATATTTCTGGTGGTGTTAGGAACAGCTGGGACAAATTCAACTGATTCTACATTTTAAGTTTAATAGTCTTTTTTTATTATTAGGTTCAGTTAGCTTTGCATGGAAATGGCCGGTGGAAATGTCCTTCAGAGAGATACTTTATTGTACATTTCAGAGCCTGGAGTAACTGTATCTGTACTTCTACTTGAGTAAAGAGTGTGTGTACTTTTTCTGCCTCTGAGTCGAAGTAAGAAAGTACAGGCTGTGAAATGTACTCGAAGTAGAAAGTATCCCTTCTACTGGTGCACAGCTAAATGAACCTGAACAGCTTTTTCTCCACATTTTAGTCTCCTTCTCAGTCTATTTCGGTCCTGTTTCATCTTGCTACGTCTAGCGTGAGTGATATTCACTGATTTGGTTGTAATCAGTCTTGTGATGTTTAGAAGGCGGCATACAATGACACAAAATAAAAAATAGGTGATAATTCGAAGCCTGGTTTGAAAATGTAAGGAGTAGAATGCAGATATTTGTGTAAAATATGTGGAGAGTAAAAGTAAAAAAGTTGTCATATAGCTTAAAAAATCTACTAGTATTTTTAATGCTTCCTTAACAGATCGGTTTGAGACTTTTTGTGTTGAGTTAACAGCCCATTTCCTGAACTGATTGCAAAGCAAACTGACCCTTGAACTCTGATTAAAAAAAACATTCGTGCACCAAACAGCAGCCTGACCTCATACCAAACCGTCAGTGTTGCATGGAGAGTGACTGCCGCTGGTTAATCAAGGCTTCTCCACATGAAATGAGCAGAGGAAGGAAAAAGGCTACCAGCCCAGGAGGGAGGAGCGCGAGGCCTCGGGTAGACGAGCCTTCTCTCTTCAAGCTCGCAGGCTTGTGTGTGTGTGTGTGTGTGTGTGTGTGTCACTCCCCAAATGAAAGAGTAACAGGATTAACGAGCATGTCGCTGTGATAGGAGAGCAGAGAGTGGCAAGACCCTGGCTAAAGCATGGCCCAGTCTCCTGATAATAAAATAAAGTATGAATTAAACATATATATTAAAAAAAAATGTTCCAGCCCCAGAGGCAGGCAGTCACATAATCCCCTTCTGCTCTATTAAGACTCGGTCCTCGACTCTTTCGTGTTGATAGAGACATCAAAGCCAAGCAGTGCAGCGTCAAATGAGACAGGCAGCAGTCGCAGGGGCCCCGACTGTAATTGGCTGAGCTGAGAAGGAGGGAGAGACTCCGGTAGATTAATAATGAATGTGCTGTGCTGGGTTGAGAGAGACCAGAGAGAGATGCCTCAGCTCTCCACAGGCAGACTAGACTGAAGAGAGTGAACAGGCTCCGACTTCAGTGGAGCTCGAGAGTCCACATCTTTGCTTTTGATTGCCCTCCTCATCACACACACACACACAAACACCGACACAGCAGCAGAGGCAGCATCTGAAATATTAATACCAATCAAAATGCAGCTTCGTTTGTATGTCTCCAGCAGCGGCTCCTCCAAAAGATGTTCGTTTGTTTGATTTTTCTGCATCAACACCTCCTTGAGATGAGACAAAATGGAGAAACTGGTGATTTGGAGGAGGATCTATTGTACACGTTGCATAAGTGGGTCATATTTTAAACATCCAGCCGTGACGAAACACTATTTTAGAACATGACGTGAAAAGAAACAGATATATTTGCATTATTTCTCCCATTTAGCCTGATGTTTGGTACTATGGCAGTCCTGATTCTAACGTGGGCCTTAAAACCTTAAAACGTGCAAAGCCACCTTGACCGTGTTGACCAATGATGGGATCGAGAGAAAATGGAGGATGCTAGCTTATTATTTGTGTTGCAGCCTTTGCTCTTACTTGACCCCCGTCTGTCAGAGTAAAAACTGCACCGCAAAAGAGGAATGGGGTGTTTTATTTCTTTGCTTATCCCTCCATACCGAAACTCTGACGATGGCAATAGAAGTATGTTTGCAGACTGTGAGACTACGACGCAAGCGAAGTGCGAAACGTCATAAACGTGCACATCAGTCCATCTAGCCGCCTTAGCAAGTGCTTCTTTAAAGAAATGTGGGTTATTTTCTGACTTATTTTATGTTATAGAGCAAAACATTAAAATCTGTGAAGCTTAGCCACGGACCTTACTTCAGGCATTTAACTGAACACTCATTGACTTTGAAAGGAGGTAACCGGAAGCTCAAGGGATGATTTGTTTCCAACTTTTAGAACTAATTCCTGTGGCGCTCTGTAGCAATAAACAGTTAAGATAATGCTGCATTCCTATTGGTTGGTTAGTACACATAGTTCACAACACAAGTCACATTGTGAAACCGCCATCCTACATTTCTGACGGTGTCAGAATCCTTCCCGGCCTGTGTTTGATCGCAATACTAACAACAGCCATGATTGAACCTTGGGGTGGACTCATGTGGCTTATTCAGGGCCACATCGGCCAAAATCAAGGAGACTTGAAACCTCATCATCAACTGGATAATCAATCTACCCCTTCTCTCAAACAGTGCAACTTAAGACCTCAGTTTTGGAGCCACGACCCAAGATATCACCACATTTCTTTACGATAGCCGTCTTTCATCCACGACAGCCCAAAATCCCACGAACTGCACCGGCCTTAAAGAAACAAATTTAACTTGACCCACTCTCTTAGTTATAAGTTATAAGACGTAGCTCATAATTCTGACTTACTATAGCGTCTCTTAATATGGACCTCCCGTTTGTGTTCTGGCCTTCAGTAGCCTCTCACGTCAGACTACCGTGAAAAAGGAAATGGAAGCTAACACCAAAATATAGAGATTTAAGCATAGTATTATGACCAAATGAGGGGGTGGGGGAGTGTGTGGGGGGGGTCAGTCTGGCCTACAAAGAGAAGATAAGCCCAAGCTGGTAACCCCATTTCCCTTCCATCTGTTGGTAGCAGTTGTAGAGCATGGCTGCACTCACCAGGACCTGGCAACCCATCCCCCAAGCCCTCTTTCTCTGGCTGACTGCACAGCTGTGTTGCGTTTGGATTAGGCCAAGAATAAAACAGGAAGTAGAAATTAAACAAAAGCTTAAACACACACACACACACACACACACACACACACACACACACACACACACACACAGACACACACACTGAGAGAGAGAGAGAGAGAGAGACTCTCATACAGGCAGTGTAAGTTACCAAAGACTCAGCAGCAACACGAGTGACAGCCTGTGGAAAAAGAGCACACACCCACACGTGTAGACCATCGCGCTGGCACACAAATCTACTACAGTACGAACAAAGTATACTCTGCCTCCCACAGACTCACATAAGCCCAGGCAGGACCACAGGCATATCATTTCTCTGTGCCCACACTCATGCTCAACACATATGGTCTTTTTACATGCTAAGTGCCTCTCTGCCTCTCCTCCCCGCTCTTCACGGTGGTCTGCTGCTGCTGCTCGCTGCTGCGGCCGCGATGAGGAAAAACTAGCAAACACGCTCAATCAGTCTTGGAGCATGCCAGAGTAATGATGCTAACGCGGGGAAGTATTTTGGTTACGGGATGACACGCAAACATTATATTCATAACAAAAACAGCTACGAATGAGGTAAAGACAACATGGTTCAGCAGCGCAGAGATGGAGAGACATATTTTTTAAATTAATCCTACGACTCTAAAGCTGGAATGACTTTGTGCTTTTCTTTTGAAGGAGATTAAGAAGAATATTTAAACAATTAGCACTTTTTTCAGAATGCTGTGGAACTTGTTCACCCAAAAAGATTTAAATTCAGCTGTTACGTACTCATACTGATGGAAAAACAGGTCGAATTTTATTGTCCACAAATAATTTTCAGGAGCGTCACAACGAAACAACATTGCAGTGTTCTCCTAAACAACTGAAGTAGATGGAAACCTGTTTTAAAACGTTGGAAAACAACCAAAAATAACTCATTATAATGGCTCCATTCAGTTTTTTGAGTGTAACCCAAGTCTATGAAAAGCCCTGAGATCCTAAATTGATTTGAAGAGACATTATTTACACTCTTTTTAAGCGGAAATCTTAACTGCAGCTGCTAAGATGATAGCGTTAGCACACACCTCGTCTGAAGTGTGAATCACGCGTTTCACCAGATGTCACCATCTGCTGTGGGAACGCTGCAGCGTTGTTTTGCTGTGAAGCTCTAGAAATGTTTTATTGACTACGAAACTTCACACAACTTTTTCTATCAGCATGAGGATGAGTAGAGAAATGACTGTATTTTCATTTTTGGAGTAAAACTGCTCCTTTAATCTCTTTTAGGTCAAACTTCTTGAATACCTAATCAACCAAACTGCCAGAATAAGTTAACAAACCACTTTGGGTTCAATTTCTATGCCTCTTTTGTCAAAGTTGCTGTGCTTATGCTTTGGTTAGGTTTAGGCACAAAAGCCACTTGGTTATGGTTCGGAAAACATTTTTATTTTTTGATTGAAATGCCTGTTTTGGTCGCCACAAACATGGCTGGAACTGTCCCGAGGTGTCCTTAGAAATAGTGACTTTAAGCGGTACAAACACGGATGCAGATGTTCTGACATCCTGTCAAAAATATAATTTCTTTTGCCACAAACTCAGCTGGAAATTGTCACAAGGTCTCTTTAAAAGTATCCTCTGGTATTGTGTCAAAATGCTGTTGTATTTGTCAAAAATATCCAGTAGTTTTACATTATCAGATGCCAAAATGCAGACTTGCACTGCGGCCACTGGATTGGAAGCCCTGACGCCTGTAACTCCACGGTCCCATCGTGAAAACCAGGTAATAAACATGTAATGTCAACGTGATATTGCGAACCCTCATTTTTTACAAATGTCAGTCTGGTATGTAGTCTGTAACACGACCGTATGCTCATGCAATGTTCATTCTGGATCACATACAAAACGATTATAATCTGCTGTGTTGAATATTTTCACTCCTCGTCTGTTGCGTAACACTTCAGATCTTAACAGTGTCATTATTTTTCTGTGCCGGCCCAACTTTCGTGTGGTTTCTCTTTTTGTGTGAATGCACCAAAATAGCCCCGGTGATAGCACACAGGAACTACGTCGAATGAGGAAGTGGAATCGGGAAGAAGAAGAAGAAGAAGAAGAAGAAGGAGGGAGATGTTTGGAAACACTTTTAGAAAGCAGCACAGAGTTAGTTTAGCTAGCAAGGTGCATTCTGATGGAAACCCATTAAAGTGCTTCTCGTCATGACTTGGACCAACTGTTAATGAATATACGGTAAATGTTCTCAGATGTTATTTTTACTGTCAAGACCTGAGTCACCTAATGAGTCACACGAGCCCTGTTTCTCTCTTCTTCTAGTGTGTGTGTGTGAGTTTTTGTTGACATGGATATGCCAGCAGTGCGCTTGTCAGTCTGTGTGTGTGTGTGTTTATGTGCGTCTTCATGAATAAGAGAAGCACATGGAAACACTTACTGTATTGCTGTCGCCACTGACCCCTCCCCTTCCTCTACACACACACACACACTAACAAAGTACACACAAGTACTAATTCCCTCTACGTGATCAATGAAGAGCACATGTGTGTCTATTGTCCTGAATAATAGTCAACATCCGGAGCCAGAGGGAACAAACATCAGCTTTACATTGAGCTGAACATCCACATACATCTTCCACAACAGGAACTTGTGTTTAGCTTAGTTGTCTGTACCTTCTATATGAATCTGTGCAAGTGAAAATGTACATTCTGTGCTTTACGACTTTGACAAGCTCTCTTGTTCTCTACCTGACTTTTACCCTGAAATCTTAGAGCGGGCGTAATCCTTCCCCCGAGCCTCCTCCATCCCTCCTCCTCCTCTTCCTCGCTCTCTTCCCTCTCTCCATCTAGTGTCATCAGGAGGGTAATATGAGGCATATGGCTGCTGATGACAGTCCCTAATCCTCACGCTGATGACTGATAGTTACCCGCGCACTCCTCATCCCCATCTCGTCCTTATACACCAAGAACAAGGGAGCGAGACGCGAGCGTGACGGCTGATACTCTTTGCTCAGCCTCAGCGTCCCTCCACTCTTCTCTTGTCTCTCCCAGCTGAGAGTCATTATCTGAAATGACTGATGTGAGAACGGCTGATGGACAAGACCGATATTAGTGTTTGTGCTGCGGAGTGAAAGTTAGAAATGATGCCGCAGACTTTCAGAGTTTCAGAGGTGAAAAAATTGCAACAGGGTTTTGCAGTTAATGAGATGCATTTTTAAAAAGAAAAGCAGATACTGTACATCTTCAGAGTGAGTGGAGGACATAAACACACATGTTCAAGTTCTGTTGGTTTTATAGTGGTTGATGTTATCTGTTACCAACACAATGACTCTTATTGATCAGCTTCAGGATATCATTCATCCAAAGACCAGTCTGCAACATTCAGAATATCAGCTTTTGGTCTATGATAGTTTAAAGTGAGAATATACATATATTTTTGTACATTTTTAAGCTCAGATGAGGTTGAAAAGTTGGTGTATTTATTAGAATAAAAATGGTTCACTAGTGTAATAGAAAAAGACTCACATCTTGAGATCTACTGTAGGAGATAATTGTGACATTTCTGAAGTGTCTCCTATCCACCATGTCAAGGTGCACAGCAAATCGAGCTAGGCAGGAAGTCAGACACCGTAAAGGCATTAGAGAATATGGTCAATTTTCAAAATAAAACACCCCCTACATACAACCGATCTCATCACATCATATCAACATTTAACTATGTGGCCTACTTGTCTGTGGTGGAAGCATGACAGTCAAGAAAAATAACCAAATCTGAGCAAACCGACAACATTTTGTCAATGATAAATGCTCCCGTTGGGTCATGAGGCCGTACGGACACAACAGCGACTTACTATGTTCCTCCTGTTCTTTCAACCACATCTGATACCTGAGCAAAATCTGCGTAAGACTGCAGCAGCAGCAGCAGCAACACCCTGGATTGAGCAATTGAGGTTTTATTGCTCACTTGTTCAACTTCATTTGTAAGAGGAAGAATGTGTTAATTATTTTTTCTAAAGTTACACATCATTGGTGTAAAGAGTGTGCTTTATATTGTCTCTTTGTAATGGCCTTCTTGCAAGCTGCAAACAAGATTTTCAACAAGTATCTGTCCTCTCTAAACACAGTATCTCCTATTTTAGCAATAGCCAAAGAACCCCAATCTTTACAAATACGAAGAGAAAACACATGTGAACGATCTACATTTGTGACCCCACATTGAATGGTCGGCACGTTGGACCGCCTTAGTTGCAGTTGTCCAGGTTGTACGTCTTTCACAGCAACAAATATTTTGTGGTGGGTACGTCTTCTGTAAACCAAAAGGTCAGTTCCTCTAATCTGTTTCACAGTAAGGTATGCATTTATTTAAACTTTCCTCCACGTCTGCAGATGTTTATGGGTGAAGCTATTTCCATTTCCGTACTGGACGATACCTCTGGAGAAGCAGCCGGCGGTGGAAATTTTCTGGTGTGTGTATGTACATTCTTGTACAAACAAGTGACATACTTTCTGGAGGCCTAGTGGATGTCAGTCACGGGAGTGGGTGAGCATGGTCCATCCTCTCATTTAGAGCCTGCCAGTCAGCCAGCCACTCAACCAGCCCTGGAACCAGCCAGCCAGAGCTTTTTAAAGGGCCTGTGATTTGACAGAATCCCGTGGGGGGAGACAGGGGGGGATTAGGATTAGCAGCTGTTTCCCCTCAAACACTGGAGAAGATACGCTATAGCTACACCACGCTGATGGCAAATTAATAGATGAATAGAACATGCGTGCGTCGACTCAGATAATGTGCTAAAGCTCCCCGTTTCATAAATAGCGAGGAAGGTGTCCTTTTCTTGAACCCGGCTGTGTGGATCTCTTGTCACACACATACTGAGTAGCAGGGAGGGAAGCAGAGGCATATTGCGGCCGTGAGAAAGGTTTAAAACATCATCACTTTAATCTGAGAGCACAAAGCCAGCTACAGATTATGCTTCTGCCTCTCAAGCGATTCTGCGGCAGATCCGGTTTAGATGACCCCCGCTAACACCCTCAGAGACAGGGGCTTTTAACCCCAAACAAACGCTGATAGCAAGCAGCCATCAAATGAGAACACACAACAAGCACACACACACACACAGACACACACACACACACACACACACACACACACACACACACATATTATCCACATCCATGGCATGCACATCGGCTGTACCCACCCACAGCATCCAAAAAAAACACACACGTGAGTTCACACACACACACACACACACACACACACACATAGAGGACACATGCTCGCAGCCATAGACAATAACAGATAAACACACAGGCTTATGTCAGTTCCACTTGCATCCATTTCAGGCTATTAAGCAAGACACGAAAAGCCCAAACTGTTGCGTAGCTAACAGGTTTTGAGGTAAAAATGACACAATTGCTGGTGTGAAGAGACAGCACACAATGCGGCCGTCGCTCAGACTGTCATACAGAGCACCTAAAACGAGGATGACAGTGTTGTGTTGCTGTCGAGGGGTTACGTCAAAATAAAGGGCACACATGCACATGGGAATTATCTCAAAGTTCTCCTCAGGATCACAGAGAAAAGTTCAAAAGTTCCTCTGCTGCTGACCTTGTCGAGCAATATTACCTGCATCTGCTGAATCTTTGCTACGTTTTTAAACTCTTTTAGCTTTTAATGTAACAAACTAAATAAAATCACAAAAGCTAAAAGAGTTTAAAAATGTTGCACCTATTTTCCCAATTGAACAGAAGCTAAAACTGCACACCTTCTGAGTTCCCAGTCAGAGAATAGGCCCACGAGCTCCACAGCTTATTGAGCTAATTAGCTCATGTTAGCTCGCTACAGTACAGCCAAGGCAAGCTAGCGAAGAGCAGCAGTTAGAGTTTATAATACAAGGCCATAATTTTAGTTTAAAGGTCCCATATTATGCAAAATACACCTTAGAGTGGTTTTCTATCAATAATATGCATCCCCGGCCTGTCTACAATCCCCCCTGGCATGAAAAAAGTTCATCCTCTCCCTTTTTTGCTTTCTCCGCCTTTAGAAAATGTGTGCTTAAACAGGCAAGTTGAAGAAAGTCTGTCGGTGACGTCACCGACAGACTAGACACGTCCCCCTAGGTTGGTGGCACCGCCCCAGGTGAAGGTTTGCCACACCCCAAGGAATTATCTAAACGCCACCATTTTTTTCCGCTCGGTTAGAAAATGAAGTTGGCAACTGTTGGTGTGTGCGAACCACTTTGAGCTGACTGTTTCACCAACTTGGGCCAGTACAAGGCAGGAGTAGTCGGCAGACTTTTACTCAAAGGAATACTTGCAGACCAAGGACATGTAAGTATACAAATGTGCTGTGTGTTTCTGTAGATAAGGCTGAACTCGTGCGTGATGTACTGTGTGTTTTGCCATTGAGAACAAGGTAAGGTTAGCGGCTAACCGCTAGCGTTAGCTTCTCTGACCACACAAGTTAGTGCTACAGCAGAATCATTGTGTGTATTACATTTCTGATCTTGCACATTTTGTAATGCGTGTCCTAGGGAAATGTCTGCATGTGCAAGTACTTAGCTGTGTTTATTTAGCAATTTTACACGAACTAACTAAGCAGTGTCACATAGTACCAGCTAATGCTAACCGCTATCTTCCAAGCTAACGCTAACCGCGAGCTTCTAGTTCGCATCAACACGGTCTCCACATGCAAACCCAGAGACCCGGTCGGTCAAGCGGAACATACACACACCCTCCGCCGGGTCTAAGTTTTCAGGATTTTGTGAAATATAATGCATTTGAAAACGTTTTTTAAGCTGGAATATGTTGGCATAAGCCAGGGCAACACGAGTGTGATGTTGCTTGCTAACTTACACAGTTTAGATTCTCTGCCCGAGCTCGGCCGGGCCGGGCCCCTGACCAAGTATTCGTGATTTTTGTTTTTAATAACTCAAAATAATGACCATATTTACAGCTAGAAAACGAGCATCTCTCTCCTCCCTCCATTTTTGTGTTGCTGCGTGGTGTTACACGTGAGTTATCCTCATGGCCAAAACATGACTTCAGACGTATGTGACATCACTCCCCGAGATGCAAGAAGAAAGCAAGAATATATATTTGTACTAAAGAAAATGACCAAAATAATTGTAATGCACAGTGACTTGAATACATAACTTTAATCTGATCACTGGTTTGGAAATGTTAAGGCGTTAGATTACTTGTTACTGAAATAAAAAGGTCAGGTTAGAGTAACGTAACGCGTTGCAGCATTTAGTGCTTGAATTATACTGTAACAGTGCTGTTATGTGTTATCCTATCCATATCTGGGAATTCGGTGCAGGATAATTAAACTGTGATTACTTGTTGAGAACATTTCAAATTGTTTGCCCATTTCTTGCAATTGTTTTCTCGTTTTTTATTTTTATTTTTACTGTTCAAGACTCTACCTGGCTGCACTGCATTACAGTGAGAAGGCTGATAGAGGACAAGCCACCACATCATCAGGAGATCCTCTTTACAAACTGAGCTTTCCAAAGTCCTGGAAGGGAGAGTGCAAAGCCAAACCCGTGAAGACAGAGGCGACATTCCGTAAGTTTTACAATCTTTTATTTGAACCTTGCAAATTAAAATAAACATGCACACAGGCATCACACAAAAGGTTGAACACAAACACTTAAAAACTGAATTCTTTTAAGATGGTTTTCAAAATTAATAATAAGGAGAATGTATAAATAAGAAGTAATTCGGAGACATAAGAGAAACTTCACAACAGTACAGCACAAGGCTTTTTGGTTCTACTGCAATTTTCCTGTAAACATACATTTTTGTTTATTGCACTGCAGACTGCGGTGATGCTCTGTTGGACCTGATCTTCAAGAAGGTTTTCCAGGACCCTGCCCCATATGTGAAGGAGGTGCTGAAACTCATAATCCCTGAAGAACCTCTGACACCACACAGACGGGCAGCACAACTCTCACTCTCCTCCCCAGAGAGCACCAGCACCACCTTACAAAGCTTATGTAGGCTATATTGGCTGAACACAATTCAATATAAAGTCAGCACTGAATGTTTACACCCATGGCAACTAGATACTTTCTTTGTTATCATTTTCATATTGATATTGAAGTTGATATATAAAGTCAAACTGTTTCACCTTATATTTTCTTATTATTATTATTATTTCATTCATGTCAACACATGTTTACAAATGTTTCTTAGAATAAAACATCTTTCCTAACTGTTCTGTGTTTTCATTGTTTGATATGTAATTTTCATGGTAATAAGTAAAAGATAAACTATAAGCAATGTAAGATAGAGGAATCAGTTATGTACTTTTCATCATAACACTTTTGCGATAAATTAATGGTATTTATGTGACTAAAAGCTGACTGCACTATTCCCCTCAGACGTAAGGGTCCATAGACTGTCCGATAAATGTTCAGTGCATGCTGCAGTGCAGATACATTCAGGCAGACAGGTTACAGGCCAGGAGGGTCCACCATGCATGATGGTGTATCAGGATGCTGCTGTAGTCTTCGTGTAACCTAGAAATTATGAAAGGTAAGTGAGTGACAATAGATTAGAGAAAAGAGAGCCAGCAAAATGACAACCTTGTTTGCCCAGTGTTCACACTTCATTGTGGTATTTCCATACAGCAGATATTCTCAGGTTATGTAGGAATTTGTAGACAATTGCCACAGGAACACCTACTTTTATGCTAAATTTGTATTATCCACAACTATAATCGCTAATCACGTCACATTGTTTCTTTGGTAATATATCTAAAGTTTATAAACCGTTGTAACTAGTAAAAAAAAAACAATTCTGACGGTAGAGAGGTGATGGGAGGCAACTGTGACTATTGAAAACTTGACAATGCTGGCAGTAGCTAATTACAGGTCGTCACTACAAATAAGAGGTTCGCAATCAACTTCCCTGGCTACATAAATGTAAATAATAATACTGGGTTACGCTTGTGTCTAGTAATGGCTGTTGCTAAATTGCATCCGCGTTACTGTAACTGAACAGCAGTAAACACTAGCCGAAGTTTAGCTAAGCTTCATGATGTAAACACTCGAGGCAGGAGAAGGGGGCTGTTATTTGAAACAACGCGAGGCAGACGGCCAGTAAGCTCGTAAAACTTTCGTTTGTCTGCAGTAACATAAAAGTAATGTCGAGGTAACAAACTTAACTACTGACCACTGAGAAACACCAATGTTCATTCTTGGCTGCTTACTTTCTTCTGGAGCCTCCTGTTCTGGGTCGGACCGCAGTCTGTTGTCCGGCAGCCATTACTCCCAGAAACTCCGCCGTTGCCATGGTCACATGATGCCGTCCTCACGTCTTCCGCAGGCAGGTGGAGGTGGGCGGTACCGTGGGCGGCGCGCAGTAGCTCATTAGCATTTAAAGGGAAAGGCACTGAAACCGGTAGCCTGGAGCAGGGCTGTGAAACTGGTGTTTCAAGAACCCTGCTGTGCTTAATCCTTCAGTTTATTTCGACCAAAGCATGTTACTAACATTCCATTTAGACTTCAAGGAACCATATCAAGAAGCAGAAATGACCATAATATGGGACCTTTAAAACATTTTTTAAAAAGTAACATAATCAACAGAATGTGAGGAAACTGACGTTATGTCAAACACTCCTATGTGTTGTGTTGCAAAGATGTCTACTCAAGCTAGCATGCTAATTAGCTACTCCCAGCCTGATAGTATAGCATCCTCTGGTTTCAGCCTTGAGTATGCAAGCGGCAAGTTTGTTTTGCAAGTTCTCTCTTTAGTGTAATAAATAAACAAAATAAACATACAAAATGTGAAACACTCGCTGTAAATCACCTCCATACCCTGTCTTCAAAGTGGCCTCCGTCGGTCTTGGAGTCTGTGTCCAGTCCCAGTCTGGTGGTGGCTTTTAAAGCAGACTCTAGCCGCCACAGCTTACTCAGCTAACTAGTTAACGGTAACTAGCAGCCAAGGACAGCTAGCAGGGCGGCTTTGACTGGTGGCCCTTCATTTTTGGAGCTACCTTCAAGTTCTGGTCATATTTTACAAATAACACCTTTACTGGAGTTGAGGTGTGGTGATGCAGCACACGCACACATTTTTCGCCCAGTCTCTTTCAAACTGGGACACCAACCACACAATTAGCTCCCTGTGAGTTAATGACTAGTCTCCTCTAACACGTATAAAAACCTCTGAAGGCCTAACTGACTGCAGAAAGACCTCAATTCTCCCCGTCTGGCATTTCCTGCAGATATGTCCAAATATTGAACTATATCCGCTCGGAAGATTGACATGCTCTGTATAATTTACAGTATTTTCTTTTTTTTTAAAAAGGCGAGCTCATCTATATTTAACCGAGAGCATGCATTATTGAAAGCTATCTACATTGAACTAAAACTTAACCTTTGCTAAAGAGAGACGGGCGCAGAGCAAACGGAAACGGAGAGAGAGGAGAAGGCGAGAAACAGGAGAGAAAAGGGATATAAACGAGGAGCGAATTCGGCAGCGGTTCACCACAATACACTTGAGACCTGAAGGATGAGTCAGAGAGGAGATGGCCATGTCAAAGAAAATTGAGAACGCAAAAGACAAAAAGAAGGAAGGGGAGATTTTCAAGCACGAGTAGCATTCTGTTTGAACCCGAGAGCATAAAATTATATCAATGTCATCATATCGAAGTCAGCCTCCTCGACTCGCCAGAGCTCATGGAAAAGTCATTCTATGGCGTGACAAAGCTGAGTGGCTTTTCTTTTTCTTTTTTTTCTTTTTTCTTGGCCAAGTTTTGCCCAACACTTCAATAAGAGCCTCAAACTAATTGGTCTCACCCCCACTCCACTTGAGCCAGTCGTGTCTCTACGTAGAGCAGATCTTGCAGATTTTTTTTACACGCTTTACAATTGCAAAGCTCAACCGCACTCAAACCGCATGGAAAATGTCCCCACACCCTTAAATAACGGTTACGTGTGCATGTGCATGTGTGTGTGTGTGTGTGTGTGTGAAAGAGAGAGAGAGAAAGAGGTAAAGAGAGAGCGAGAGCACACCCTGATGTTTCCTGTCTCCAAATAAAGACCGATGGCTCGTGTGTGCAAGTGCTCACGAGTACAATATGTGTGCTTGGATACCTTCATTCTCCGCTGGGCACAACAGCACTTAAGTTGAAGTGCACATTTACATTTTTTGGCATCTCACACATGACATTTAGCTCCTTTATTTCATATGACATATTTGAATAAATGTCAGTGCTTTCACATACGTTCACAAGGACACACGCGCCGCCTGTGACTGATGATGTTTCCCTGTGATGTGTATTCATTCTGCAACACATGAAGCCAAAATGTGATCAGATTTAATAACAAAAGCAGCAGATGCAGCGAGAAACGTACTGGCTTTTATCTCTCTGATGTGTCTTACGTGAGATGTAAACACACCGTGTATGTGTGACAGTAAAACCCGGCATCACACTCTTTCTGAATGATCTCAACCATGACAGAGACTTCCATCAGATAGAAAATGACAAAGTGCTGAGGTTTCATGTCTGCTCACTTCCTCTGTGATTTCTAGAGAGTGAGAGAGTGTGTGCACATGTATGTGTGTGTATGTGTGTGTGTGTGTGCGTGTGCGTGAGAGAGAGAGAGAGAGAGTGAGAAAGAGGGACCCTATCTGTACTTGAACACTCACCACTACCACAAATAAGTGAGTGTGATTCATCACTTCCTTCCTATAAAGCAAGAACAGTGCAAGAGCACAGGGTGTAAACCTAACGCTACAGCTCAGAGCCTGCATGCATGCACTATATGTACAGCGTGTGTGTCTGTCTGTGTGTGTGTGTGTGTGTGTGTGTGTGTGTGTGTGTGTGTGTGTGTGTGTGTGTGTGTCCTACACACCTTCACACCTCAATCGCATCTATAACACTTGATTTTACTTGCTATAAAGAGCATTCAGCATGAAGTACATAAGCTTGTTTGATAATCTAAGTGTTTGTATGTGCGAAGCGCCTGTGCACGTGCTTGTGTATGTGTGTGTGCGGGTAGTGTGTCGTGTGTGTGAGAGCCGAGGGCCTCCAAAAAAAAAAGTTCTGCTCTCGACCTCTGGTGCCATCTGCCAGTGACAGGGCAGAAATGCAAATCAGATGCAGTCAGATAATACAGCACGCTTGCTCCTTCCATTAGAGCAGCCTACAGAAATAAACTAGGTCAGACAGACCAGCAGCCAGCTGTGTGTGTGTGTGCGTGTGTGTGTGTGTGTAATAAGGCACATGCGCCTCTCTTTGTGTGGGGAGACAGCTATACATGTGTGTGTGGGGGGATGGGTTTCCAGTTAGCATTGAGGGTTCATAATATCTGTACTTGTGATGCTGAACGCTGAGCAGTCACAAGTAACGTATAGACAAACAGCAGCTCACACAGTCAGCACTCCTTCAAAGATTTCAGATGGGAGACGGCACTTCGAGGCTGTGTGACGGGGCAAAGAAGGCTGGGTGACAAATAAAGGCTCTTATCTGAGGCTGAAATTAGCCACAGCCAGAGCGCAACTGATAGGGAGCCGTATTAAACTCTCGAAAACGAACCACCCGGGAGGGTGATGCAACGCAGAGGCAACGCTGGCGTAATGCAGACAGATGCGTCCTCCTCTCTCATATCGCTGCGACGCCTCTGAATTATGAATGAGGCCCCCGTGCACCTCTTCAATGCAAAAGGCTTCTTCTCTTCGTGCTCACAATATACTGTTTGTTTTCGTTAATGCCTCGCACTCGAAACACGGCAGCCTCCCCATCGTCGTTGTTGGTTGTGTTAAAAATCTTAAATGAAAGGTTCGGGGAGTGTCTGAGGGGCGTTTTGTTAAATCTTCTTTGTTTGAGGGCAGATGGCACAAAGGTGCTCGGTGTTGAGGATCTGAACTGATTTTTTGGGGAGGAAATACAGCCTTTGATCTACTAGACTACAGCTTGTACTATTTCAAAAATGCATGCTGCACTAAAGCTTGTCACATGTAAATCAGTTTATTTACTGAAAAGATTAAACACACAGTGAAGCCCATCGCTGGTTCTGACTGTGCTCCTGTCAGAAAACAGACTTCTTTTACTCTTTCTATGTGATAAACACGCAGCAATATGAGCTGAATAATAAATGACTGCATGCCTTTCAGAATCATTTCAAACGTAGGCCTATTTATAGACACTCAAACATTTCCTTCTCCAGCTAACTTTCTCTGTTTTCTTTCTTCCTTCGACTGATTCCAAGCACAGATTGTAAATTCGGTCACAAGGGAGGGTCAATGATTCTCATTTCCTGCAGTTTGGTCCTCTTTAACCAAATGACTCTCCACTCCCTGAATTCTCTGAAGTTCCTCTGAGATATCTGCAAGCCACTTGTGTGTCTGTTTTTGTTGGTATGTACGAATTTGAGTGCGCTTACACCAGTTCGTAATGTGCGTGTGTGCAGTGTGGCATGTGTCTGCAGGCATGTGAGCGTGATGCATGAAGTTAGACGAAAAAGGTGACATGAGATGAAAAGGTTAATATTTTCCAGGCTGGTGGGTGGGAGGTGATAGCTTTGTGTGTTCATGAGTGTGAGTGCTGTGTATGTGTGTGTGTGTGTGTCTGTGTGTGTGTGTGTGATTACACATTTATGTGTGTTTTCTGTGTGGGTGAATGAGAAAGTTTCATGTTAAATGTTGCCATGTTCTCAGAAAAGCGGATTCCTTTAACTGAAGTGGATGTGCTGTGAGATTTATTGGTTGTGTCCGTCTTCGTTTTTTCGTGGAATATCTAAAAAAAGTCGCCAAATCTTACAACAAACATAGTTCAAATAATGGAACGTTAAGACTTTGTTGCAGGGCCAGTGATTTAAAGAGGATTTGTTTTATTAACAGAAATTTCTAATGAACTATGACATTAGAAAGGACAGAAATCTGATGCATCTACATTTTGGATTGAGCTGCCTCACCCAAAGTTAAATGATGACGATCGATGTTTTGCAAACCTCCGTTGTCTAAGTATTTATTTGTAGCCTACTGCTACGACTTGAAGTAGCAGAAGCTGTATATTGCTTTTAGCTAACTATTCAACCTTTTATTCATGCAGGCCTAGTGTAGCATTTTTCATCACATATTGCACATTATTATAGATTTTAATCCAACATTCATAGTTAAATATTTAGTGATCCCTTTTGGTTGACTTTTTCACCTGTTTATCAATCACTTCTGGCTTAACAAATTAGCCATTACAATAAGCTAACTAGGCTGTTTCAACCTTTTATTAATTACTTAATTTAGTCATTACTGTTATTTCACTTTAGGCCTATCCATAACTTTAAACTAACTATTTCACTTTGAATCCATTGTTTATATAGCTAACTATTTAGTAACAGCTAACTGTTTCAATCAGTCTGTTGCGTCAGCCTACCTATCTACTTTTTGCTAACTCTTTGGCTAACTTTTTGGCTTTTTTTGGGCTACTTTTGGCTGAATATTTAAACTTTTAATCTTTTAGCCTACTACATCCATTAGCATACTTTTATTTAATCATTACTGTTATCAGTTTCATCCATATATTCATTACTTTAAGCTAATTTAAAGCAATTATTCATCGCTCATAGGCTATATTGCTGACCCTATCACTTACAGCTAATTATTTAGTGATTACTTTTGGCTAACTGTTTCCACTGATTATCATGTTTAGCATTGAGAGTTATCTTACTGTTTAGTCATAACTTTAAGCTAACTATTTCAACTATCCATCACTGTTAGCTAAGTGCTTTGACTGTACGTTAACCAAACTGTTTAGCTACTGTTTGTTAACTATTTCAACCTTTAATCCATTGCTTTGATTGAAGTTGAAGTTTTACTCATTCTTAATTGCCGCACATGATGCTCATGTGTGACAGTTGATTCAATATGTGGGAATATATTTTTCAAGTTCCTCCAACTGCAGAAGTACACCTTGGGGTACTATCTGTACAACTGTTTGTGAAATGCTTATGTAAATCACAGCTTGTTGTCACACCCTGAGGACCGCAGACACAAAAAACATTCACATATTCTGCTCTCAGATATGAGAGAAGGGTTGTCCGAGAGGTCAGAAAGAGAAGACGTCCTTTCTTGTAATGGTTCAGAAAAAAAGAGGACAAATGAGTGAGTGGACTCACTCTGAGGACAAAGAGGACAGGTAAAGGACAGGACAGGCTGGGCTGGAATCTATTTGGCCTCAGCTCTGTCTCTCTCCGCTCATGCTCTGTTTTGATTAAGTCCCTAACTGGATTTTTCCAATACCAATAGTCCCAATAAATCCATCTCTATGGGATATTCAAACCGGAATTATTCCTGTCTTTCCTCTGTGCTGCAGAGAAGTGCTCGACACAGTTTGGAACAAGACACCCAATCTGCACTTCTCTCTATTGTCTTCCCCAACAGACAGCCCAGTGAATGAGCGCTCTCGGCCAAATCCCCCTTCCATGTGCAGACACAGACTCCCCTGCCCACAGATACGCCTCGGCTCTAATTAGGCAGACCGCTGGACGTGTTGCGGGGGGAAATCTCTCTGCACAGACATATCGTCTAGTGGCAGCTTTACAGATTTACGTCCTTTCATCTAGTTTGGGTGCATTTGTGTAAGCCAGTGCTGAGGGAGAGAGATTCTGTACTTGTTTTCTGACGATTTAGTGATGAACACAATCCTGACTTTTTTTAATGTATGGCCCTCAAAGAAAATGAATGCGTGTGTCCGTGCTGCAGCGTGTTGCACGGCCTTGCACAGAGCGTACAGTATGCTTCAGATCTGCACAACTTAGCTCAGCATTCCCCTGAGACCTGCGTCATCAGCACAGAGGTTATTTCCTGTAGTTGAAAAGCAGCATGACTCTCTTCCTGTTCTGTGTATGAAGAAGCATCAGGTTTGCCCCCCCAAGTCCAAGTTCTTTCTTTAATGGACCGATTACAAAGCAAAAAAAGCAATGGATATTTTTGCCGCTCATTACTTATTTTTTCTCTTTCACTCTAAATGTTTTCAAGAAATCCAGGATAAAGACATCCCTGGCTTAATCATCATCTTGTCAGTCTGGTTCTCGTAAAGGTGAATGTTTCAAAGACGGAAATAGGGAAAAAACTGTCACGGTGGTTGTGTTTAAATGTCAAAGTCACAGCAGTATAGCCACTCGGAATTGAAAGAGCAAAGCCGATCCCTTCGGAAATATAGTTTTCACGTTCACTCTCAGTGCATTCATGGATTATGATTACTACCTGTAGGCCTAAAAGCTCTGGCTCTATAAAACTGCTGCAGCCCAAGTTAAAAAAGAAGAAGCTCGACCTCAAGGAAGTAAAAATAAAAAAAAAGGAATATGAGGCACTCTTCCACAACATGCATGAAATTTTGAATTAACAAATGCAAAGTGCACTTTGGGGGGAACTGATGCTGACGTGCAGGCAAAACAATTGCAAGAAAAAACTTGTTGTATTTACTTGTTATAAGTTTTGATTTAACACCGTTGTGACCCAATTTCTTAAAGTAGACAGAGTGCGCCTTGACTAAACTACAATGCAGTGCAGCATTAATGAACGCCAGAGAACAGAAACAATCACAACCACTGAAGTCTTCTCTATTTCCACCCAAACAGAAGAGCTGTTACCTACTGCTCATCTCCTCCCTCTTCTTCTGTGTCCCCGGGGAGGCTTTGCAACACGGTCCCTTCCAGCAGCTTCCTCCTAACAACAAAAACATTGTTTTATTCTATTTTATTTATTTTTTTCCTCCCCTCCATCTCAGTGGAGCTATTACTCTGCCTTATTCTGCATATGACCCGGGGGCGATGGGAGGCGGAACACATTGGCCGTGGATGATAATGTCTTTCCACACAGCTGAAATCTCAGAGCTTCACACTTCTCTGGTGGTGGTTTTGCAGCTATTTGGTTTTTTGTTGCAGTACGGCAGAATGGAGGATAGTAGTGCTCCCATTGTGGCCTATTGGTAACAGTTTTATATGCTGTTATTACATTAAGCGCTAGCCCACTCAGAACTGAGGACGAGGTGCCAAAATACGGGCGTTTGTGCCAAGAAGACCATGTCCAACTTATCCAATTATTTATGCTCAAAGCTAGCAGCTGAGGAAGAAGGTCATTAGATTCACTTCCCACATTTGAAATGTATGAATGTGGGTATTATGTTACCGTCCTTCAAGAGATTTCCTTTTGCTTTTCACATGTATCTGTAAAGACTTTCCTCTGTTGATGTCAAAGGAAGGATGGTGAAAAGGCTGCATAGCCAGATGCTAAAATAAAGTAGCTGTTTTGTGTCATCGTGTCTGAAGTCAAGTCGCAAGTCAACATTCAAAAAATGAACATTATGGACATTGCGTGAGGAAACTAAAGAACTGGCATTATGTCACCGTGTTGCAGAGGTGTCTGCTGAAGTTAGCATGCTAACCAGTTAGCTTCGGCCTGACCTGTCTGTAGTACTACTAGCTGTTAGTGTAATACATAAATAAAATTAAATTACAAAATGTCAAGAAATTACATCCTCTCACGTCTAGAAGAAGACAAACTTAACTGCCCCGTTAACTTTTGACAGAAACAAAATAAAACTCGCCAAAACAGAGCTGTCTTTCCACAGTCACCACTGATTTGGCTTCTCTCCCTCCCCTGTTTGCCGTGTAGCTAATGGGAGCTAGCTACAGCCAAGGATAGCTAGCAAAGAGCAGCAGTTGTTGGTTACTCTGGTGTCATGCTTCGCCTCATGCTCACATCACAATGGTCAGCATGTTGTCATGCTAGCATTTCCTAATTTAGACAACATGCAAAAATTTGATGGGTTATCATTAGTTTTTCCACATATTTATACTCTTAAAATGGCTCCAAAGAGATAACAGACCATCCTGATATGAATGTCAAATGTCAGCCTCGAGGATCACCTTTCATTAGTCTTCATCCTCTGGAGACAGAAAACATCTGTTGAGACATATGAGATTTTTAATTCTGCAACAAAGGGGACTGACCAAAACACCGACACTGCCATCCATAAAGGCAGCGCTGCTTGTGTGGCTAAATATATTGATTCATTTTCTTAACAACACCTGTGTGTTTGTGTGTATGTGTGTGGGTTAATTTGCTCTCTAAGTGGGCCAAATGAGCAGACAGCAGACTGGTACAAATCCGACACTGCATGGGACTCACCAGGACTACAAAGGGCTGAAATTTGGTACACTTGCAAAAACAACCGAATCCCACTGGAGTTCTCCTTCAAGTTAAGTTTTTATTCCCCAGCCAAATACTTTTTTCTCCGCTTTTGTTCAAAGATGCATTTGTTGCTAACTACACTTGGCAGAGATCAAACAAAGATGGTGTTTTTGGGGGGGTGTGTGGGGTGAGGCATTAATTTGTTAGTGGCACAGGCAGAAAGGGTTTCCTGCTACAGAAATGACTTGTATAGCACATAAGGTACTTCATTAATTCACTCTACAAATAATAAATCAAAGAGTGACTTTAAAATGACGCTGATTCATGTTATAGAAGTGTGCTTTCACTCTACACAACTTACTTTTGTGCAGGCATCAGGGTGGCATCTACCCGGCATGCTGATTTCCTGTTCAAGAAAGCAGAAAATGACAGATATGAGTCAGTAACTGGTTGAAAATTATACGATTCTGACCTCAACTTCAACACTTCACTTTGAGGAATTACAACTGCCTGTAATCCAACAAACAGGGACGCTACCAACAATCATATTAACAATTGGTGTTGTCACTGGGGAATTTTTGTTGAGAAGGTTGTTAAGTTTCAGTTTTATCAATGTTACCAACTTTTCTGTCAATGGAGACATTCAAGAATTACTGTATTATGTTGTTGAGCAGCAGTAAACCCATTTTTAGTCCAAGCAGCCATCAAACCCGACAAAGAGCAATGACACCCCCTAGTGGTAAAACCTGAGTCATGCATGCTTGAAGACAGGCATCAACAAACCACTTACCTCTTTATTAATCATCTTATAGAACAGATTGAATACAGAAAATACCATTTACTTTATACTTCTGTCCAACTTGTTATTTTCTATGTTTCCTTGTGTCCATGAAAGTACTTTCCATTCACTGTAAATCTTAAATCCACAACTGAGTTTGTTGTTTATTGCTGCTGGTCTCTGAGGTTTTGAACATAATTTAATTGTTTGGCTAAAATTGCTAATAAAGTGTCTAATCTTATCTCTTATCTTATATAATATTTGCTTTTCTACAATATTGAATTCTACCGTAGTGTTAAGAATATATATAAGAAAATATAAACTTTCACTTCTGTTAAGTTTCATGTCTGTCAGGACATTTGTGT